>JAECUM010065370.1:0-16477 GCA_016617855.1 Megalonaias nervosa | reverse complement strand
TGGGTAATATGTGTATCATTTTCTGAGATCTCAAGAAGTCTCATGAAATCAGAGCTATCACTGCAAGCTTCACTTTTGGGTGAAACATGGTGATTTGAGACATAAAAGATACAGTTTACCCTCAGACAGGGATGAATCCCTATTCCCTCGAGGGTGTCCATCATCAAGGTAGGATGCTGTTCCCTCGAGGGTGTCTATCATCGAGGTAGGATGCTATTCCCTCAAGGGTGTCCATCATCAAGGTAGGATGCTCAGCATTGCCTCCTCTTAATACCTATTCTACTAATATGTGATCCGAGAATTTATTCAAAGAAGAAGGCAATGCTTCTTGGAGAATACTTACTAGTCACATTAGTATACTAAATACAGTTATATAGTATAATGCATACTAAATGCAGTTATATAGTATAATGTATCCTAAATGCAGTTATACAGTATATACCAAATGCAGCTATGTAGCATAATGTATACTAAATGCAGTTATATAGTATAATGTATACTAAATACAGTTATATATTATAGTATATACCAAATGCAGCTATGTAGTATAATATACACTAAATGCAGTTATATAGTATAGTATATACCAAATGCAGTTATTTAGTATAATATAGACTAAATGCAGTTATATAGTATAGTATATACCAAATGCAGTTATATAGTATAATGCATACTAATGCAGTTATATAGTATAATGCATACTAATGCAGTTATATAGTATAATGCATACCAAATGCAGTTATATAGTATAATGCATACTAATGCAGTTATATAGTATAATGCATACTAATGCAGTTATATAGTATAATGCATACCAAATGCAGTTATATAGTATAATGCATTCTAAGTGCAGTTACATAGTATAATGCATACTAAATGCAGTTACATAGAACAGTGTATAATAAATGCAGTTATATGGTTTAATGTAGACTAAATGCAGTTATGTAGTATAATGTAGACTAAATGCAGTTATATGATATAATGTATACCAAATGCATTTATATAGTATAGTGCATACTAAATGTGCTTATATTGTATACTTATTGCAGTTCTACAGTGTAATGTATACTAAACACATTTATATAGTAGAATCTACACAAGCCCATGAGGTATGTAATTCTAGGGACAACTTACAATGTCTTTCATCTTATGTTACTGACTTTTACATTGTAAATCCTAAATCATACAGGGGCTTGCCAAAGCTTTTGTGTCACAGATCTTATCCTCTTGTGGAAGGATTGACAAAATGTGATTGTTAGTTCATATAGCAAATGCTTTAAAAAAATTTGGTGAATGATGGTGAAGTTGAAACAGCTTCAATTTGTAAAGGTTATTATCACAACTTTATGAATGTTAGTAAACCATGGCACTTTAGATGAATAACCTTAACACCCAAGATGAGATTATGTAATGATTCACAAATAAACCAGGGTGAGGTTGATTGGTAGTCCCTTGGAGTTTCATTTGAATTTTGCAATGATTGATATCTGATGTTAATAAATGAAGTTTGGCATTTCTTTGGTTTCCTATCATGCTGACACGTACAGAGAAGATTAGTTTCTTAATGCCCATCATAGATGTATCATAATTATGAAGGCAATTTTTTTAATTCCCATCATAGATGTGGCATAATTATGAAGACAGTTTTTTAATGCCCATCATATATATTGCATAAATATGAAAGTTATTTTTTAATGCCCATCATATATATGTCATAATTATGAAAGGAATTTTTTTAATGCCCATCACAGATCTGTCATAGATATGTCATAATTGTGAAAGTTATTTTTTGATGTCCATCATAGATATGTCATAATTATGTAGCCAATTTTTTAATGCCTATCATCAGTTTGTCATAGTTATGACGGTTGTTTATTTTTTGACAGGAAAGGATGAACCTTATGGACAAAGCACTGAGGGAAAACTTGCCAGCTGGAGTGAAATTTGAAAATCCAAAGGTAAAGATTTCACAGTTATTACATCGGTTCTCTTATTCCTTCTGCATGCACATTTTTCACACTAAAAACCATTTGCATTCAGACAAAAAAAGATTGAGTTATCATCCTAGCTGTGGAGCCTATTTTCAGAAAGCATGTAGCTTCAAAACCTTGAAAAACTTGTAAACAGTTATGTCATTTTCTTTTCAAAAGGTAGGGCAAAATTTATGTAGCATCCAAAGTTAAACACACCATTAATGATCTAAAAATGAAAACTTTTTAAGTTTTTTTAAATTCTATTGGTTTTAGGCTGGAGAGTTTATGGGATATTTTCCGTTGGCTGTTTTAAGTCAGTTGTATTGTCCTTAACGCATCCTCTGTCTGGCAGTTAGCACAAGCTTGTTATCACAACTTCTAAATAACTGCAGTGAAACTTTACACATCCCATGGTCTGGTTGGCCCTAAATGAAAGTGGTGCTGCTCAGACATACAATATGGCTGTCATGGAAACCATCTTGAAAGTCTTTATTACTACTCTGATCTCCAGTATGGCTGGTCATATCAACATGGGGCTTTCAAAACAAGAATTTTTATGATGTCTAGTTTGTCTTAAACAAAATTGGTTCAGGTGAGACATTCAGTATAGCAACCAAAGCAGGCAGCATGAAAATCTTGTTATCGCTGCTATTCATGAATGGAAATTCCTATTGATATGGGGTTTTCACCAGCATATTTCTTATGATATCTAGTTGGTTGTTAGTGAAAATGTTCTGACCTGACATCCAATATGGCCAATATAGTGGCCAACTTGAAAATCATGTTATCACTAACCTTCTTGAATTGATGGCCATATCGAAATATGTTTTTCCCCAAAAAAATTCTTGAGATGTCTCGTTGGTCCTAAATGAAAATGGTGCTAATCTGATTTACAGTATGACCACCACTGTAGCCATCTTGAAAATCTTCCTATTGCTATCGCTCCTTTACACAAAGTCATATTGAAAGGTGTTTTCACCAGAACACTTATTATAATGTCTCGTTGTTATGATGTCTAGTTGGTTGTAAATCAGATTGGTGCTGATCCAATATCCAATATGCTGCCACAATGGCCATCTTGAAAACCTTAATGCTACTTCTCCTACCTGGCTGGTCATATTGACATTGTGTTTTCATCAAAAAACATTTTAAGATGTCTAGTTCCTAAATGGAAATGATGCCAATCATATCTCCAGCATGGTCAGTATGGCAGCTACCTTGAAAATATTGTTATTATCACTCCTCAGAACCAGAAAGTCATATGAGCATATGGTTTTCACCAAAAGACTTCTTAAGATGTCAGTTGGTCCTAAAATTAAAAAGGCTTCAGTGTGATGTCCACTATGGCCACTTCCATGGTTATCTTGAAAATCTTGTTATCTCTACTGCTTCTAAACAGAATGTTGTTTTGATGCAAGGTTTACATCAGTAGAGTTGTTGTGGTGTCTAGTTGGTCTTAAATAAACATGATGCAAACTGACCATCAGAATGGCCACTATGACAGTCATCTTGAAAATGCTATTATTTATACTTTTCTCAAATGGATGGCCATATCAACATGGGGTTTTCACCAGTAGATTTCTTTTGATATCAAGTTGGTCCTAATGAAAACGTTGCTAAGCATTCATCAGATATGGCTGCCACAGAAGTTATCATGAAAATCTTTGTCATTAGTTCCCTGGATAGGATGGTTGTATTGTCATGGAGTTACTCCCCTTGAACGGAAGGTCGTATTGACGTGGAGTTATTTCCCTTGAAAGGATGGGTGTATTGACATGGAGTTACTCCCCTTGAAAGGATGGTTTATTGACATGGAGTTACTCCCCATAAAAAGATTGTTGTATTGGAGTTCCACCAAAAGATTTGTAATGCTGTCAACTTGGTCCTAAATAAAAATTGTGACAAAATGACATCCAATATGGCCTATGGCCACCACAGCAGATAATTTGAAAATCTTGTATTGGATGATGAATACCAGAAATGCTTCTAACACTCAGCAGGGGGCCCTGAGTGGCTGAATGGTCTAAAGTGCTCATCATTACGGATCATTGCCATCTCACCTCTGTCTGCGTGGGTTCGAGTCTTGGGTTCGGCCAATGTGAGTATGTTACAATCAAAGACCATTCCATACTGGTTACATAATGTTACAATCAAAGACAATTCCATACTGGCCATGTAGTGTTACATTCAAAGTCAATTCCATACTGGTCAAAATCTATCATATTGCCAGATCTTTTTGTATTGATTTGTATCATTGTACTTATTCTTCTTGTTGAAATACAACATTCTGTACCATATAAATACCTATGAATTTGTTCCAAACAAACTTGAACTTGTTCTGTATACATGAAGAGAGATAGATTGTGACATGAAATGGGGAAGGTGATAGAGACATGGCATAATTATATTCTCCTGCCACAGTTGTAATATTTTGCCACCATCAAAGTCTCTTGCCACAGTTGTAGTCTCCTGCCACCATCATAGTCTCCTGCTATAATTGTAGTCTGCTGCCATCATCATAATCTTCTGCCACAAAAGTAGTCTCCTGCCACCATCATAATCTCTTGCCAAAATTTTTGTCTCCTGCCACCATCATAGTCTCCTGCCACAATTGTAGTCTGCTGCCACCATTATAGTATCCTGCCACAATTGTAATTTCCTACCACCATTATAGTCTCTTGCCACAATTGTAGTATACTGCCACCATCATGGTCTCCTACTCAGTCTTTGAATTGCTGTATATTTGATAACATGCATGCCATATAATCAGTTCCTGTGAATTTATTTAACTCAATTCCATGAGCGTGAGCAAGACTGATGCAGTATAAATAAACTTCAGTCTCATTTCTTATGAATGTTTTTATAAACGATGTGAGATAATTAGAAAATCAGACAAACCAAATGTTATGACTCCATGGTCTTAAACTAAATAACAGAAAGAAGCAAAACCAACAAGTTTTGTAAACCTGAACAAAGAATTTGATTATCAAAGTTATATGTGAAAATGTGAGAGGAATTTACAGTATTATGAAGTGAACTCAAAATAATTCTGATAAAGTTCTATGACTATCCAAAATAATGGAAAGTTCTGAATAAATTTTATAGCGGGAAATCTACTGCCAAGAATCTTGACATTGTCAAAATGGCATTGTCCAGAACTCCTTTGAATAATTCACAACAGTTCAGAATAATATTACAGTCCAAATAATGAGTACTTTCTGTTTACATTCAACAGTCCAAACAAATGTTTTTCCTCTCAAATAATATCTAAGTACAACATAAAACACATCTTCAGACTTACAACAGGAACACAAGAAATGAGGATAACTTCAAAATCGGAATGAATCTGTTTGCTCATTTCCCTCCTTATATATGACCCCACTTGACAGATTCTATAACTCCTTTGGCCTTGAAAATGCCTATTCATGTGACCTAGCCGAACCAATAATGTACCAGGACTTAAAAAAAAAAAATTGATATACTTAACACCAAAGAACCAAAGTACATTTGCACAACTTCTGTCTTTGTTTCTGAGCAAGATTATATGAAGATTGGAATTTCAACTCTCTGCAAGCTAAAAGATCACACTAATGAATAAAAGTAAATGGAGCAAGTACAGTTAAATTAGATTATATACAAAGCAGATATTAAATAAATTAAACTGGATAGGAATAGTTTGTATATGGTAACTTTGTTCAAAGAATCATAAAACATTGTTTGAATTTAGAATTGGGTTTTATTTGAATGTAATTGCGTGTTTTACTCCACTGAGTTATTTTCATCTTTGCTATAATAAACCAGAATAGCTTATGGCATAGCCTGATGTCTATTGTACAAGATCTAACATTTGTCTATCAACAGCACAATTTTCTTAACACTACTCATTCTAAACTACTTGGAGGATTGTCATGCAACTACACACACACACACACGCACGCACGCACATGCACACACACACATTCTTCCTTGATCTGGTTGGTCCTAAATGAAAATGGTGCTGCTCAAGCATCCAGTATAGTAGCCATTTTGAAAATCCCATTGTTGCTACTCCTCCAGAATGTTTGTCATATCAACATGGAGTTTTCACAAAAAGACTTGTTATGATGTCCTGTTGGTCCTAAATTAAAATGGTTCTAACCTGATTCCAATATGGCTATCATGGTGGCTAGTTTAACAAGAGTTTTGGAAATTTCTTACAAATTATCAAGGAATGGATAATTTTGTCATTTATGTGCAGCGTTGATGCACAAATGATCAAATACACAAGGAATATTCAAATTTAGCCATTCCTTGACAATTTGTAAGAAATTTCCAAAACCCTTGTTAAAAATCTTGTTATCACTACTGCTTCTGAATGGAAAGGCATATTGATATGGGGTTTTCACCAGAAAACTTCTTAGGTTGTTGGGTTGGTCTGAAATGAAAATGTTTCTGCGTGGCAGCCACATTGGTCAACACAGCAGCCATATTGAATAAAAAATGTTCCACTTGGATATTTATTATTGCTGTCACAGTGTCAGTCTTCTAATAATAATAATAATAATAATAATAATGATAATAATAATAATGGGTTTTTTGAGAAGGTAACTCAATTAGTTACAGGAACTAATCTGCCTTGAGGCCTTGTGTTATGTACAATATGTACATTATATACAGGACAATGTGACAACAATTTGATTTAACACTATAGAATTTAGTTATATTGAAAATCAGGCAAAGTTTCAAGCTTGTAATACATGTGAATCATTGAGCACATAACAATAAATAAAATATATTCTGTTGAAAAATTCATCCATAAAAATGAGGTATGTATAAGCAGAGAAAAGCAGGATTTACTTTCTTTCATGTCTTAAGATTTAATCGATTTAAGATATTGATTATGAAAAAAAGAAATGCTATTAGTCTACCTTATGTCACTGGGAACAATGTTGCATTCCAGTGGACCAGTATATTGGAAGCTCTTTTTGAACAATTCCTTCTTTGGCTTTAGTGTAATGTAACTTTTACTTCTAAAAGACCTTAAATTTGGAGAACCATCAGCATCTCTTCAGTGAAAGATATTGCTTAGATAGTCAGGAATGGCTTTTCTGGACACTTTATACATCAATTTGGCCTTTGTCAGAAATATTATTTCATATATTGTTAAAATTTTTATATAATTCACTGCATCCTCAAAAATTATTTTCACATTGATCCAGAATTAATTGGCATTCCTTCTTTTGGAGTCTTACAAGTTTTGTTATGTTTAAATTAGAGGCATTGATTCTGTATTTGTCATGCAGTGTTATGATCAAAGACAACTCTGTACTGGTCATGCAGTGTTACAATCAAAGACAATTCTGTACTTGTCAGGTAGTCTTACTATCAAAGACAATTCTGTACTGGTCATGCAGTGTTACAATAAAAGACAATTCTGTACTGTCAGGTAGTGTAACAATTAAGTTACAATTCTGTACTGCCATGTAGTGTTACAATCAAAGACAATTCCAGGTTATGTAGTGTTACAGTCAAAGACAATTCCATACTGGTCATGTAATGTTACAATCAAAGACAATTCTATACTGGTCATGTGGTGTTAAAATCAAAGACAATTCTGTACTTGTCACATAGTGTAACAATCAAAGACAATTCTGTACTGTCAGGTAGTGTTACAATCAAAGACAATTCTGTAGTTGTCACATAGTGTTACAGTCAAAGAAAGGAGCTCATTTGAAAATCATATCACTCATGAATACAAGGTGGTTTCAGCACTCAACATTTAAAAGGAAGAAACAGTCTTGTCTTGAATTTCTGGAAATATGGTTAGAAAACTAGCCCTTGAAGGGAATCTTGTTTGGGTCATCTGGTAAGCAGTAAATAAATGCATGAGATATTGTCTCAGCTGAGATGATCTGTGGGTTGGATCTTCATTCAGCATGCAATTTTGATTAATAAATGTTAGACTCTGTCTGGGAGAGGAAGGAGTAGAACATATCCAACAAGTTTCTTGTTTGAATAAACAGCTGTATTGAAACAAAAATCAAAGGTAATCACATATTCTGTCTTGAATGAGTGCTTCATTGGAAAGTTGACATGAAATCTGCTTCTTATTCATCTTTTTTACATTTTTTAAGGGAGGATTCTTCCTATGGTTGGAGTTACCCAAAGGTTGTGACTCAGAAAAAGTGCTGAGGCATGCTGTTGAAAAGTATAAAGTTAATTTTATACATGGAAACAGGTAACAGGTTTATTTTGTTATTGAAATATTTATTTTTCTTAATCTGCATGATAATAACTGTTTTTCTAACATATTCTTTTGTGGACAACTAGTTAGTAAAATTACATTGGAAAGAACACCAAACAATTATTACACATTGTGGTATTATTTTGCCTAGTCCGAGTTTCCTCTGACTCTTGCCACCCCATTTTTGATATTTGGACATTCGTGTTGGGGTGTAGGGTCAGAGTCCATTTCCTATTGAAAAGTTGGAATTCGCTGACACCATTTGGTGTCAGCATAGGGTAGCCACTGACTAGCGGGCCTAGCAAACTTTAATGACCTTTCATTGAGATATACCTGCATGAAATTGATAGGAATATGATTTATTTTCTCAGAAATAGCGAGTGTATCATTTGTTATATCTTTAATCTGCTGAGAGACGAGATGTAACTATAGCGTTGATGAAATTTGATGTGGAACTCACCATTTGCATTCTGAGTCACATGACTACACAAATCTCGTAGCCTACATGTCTGACATCAGAGGTCCAGTAGTCACGTGATATCAACAATAAACCATTTTGAATGTTGTTGTACATAGAATTAGAAAATATTGATTAAAAGTCACGTAATAATTGTACATAAATACAATGCACACTTAATGCTCAACATATTTATTCTGAGAACAACGACTTGGAACCTGTCGGTATCGCAGCAAGGTGGAGAAAACCAGATTCATCAAGTACTAAGCACATGTCCACGATGTATTTTGTTGGTATCATGTGACTGCCGTGTTGACCTGTGCTCTTCGCTTGTTGAATCTGTTTTTTTCCAAGTTGCTGAAACATTTACAGATTTATGGTCATTGATTCCAGAATAAATATTTTTAGAAGTTTATGTTCTTTTATTTTTCTATAAATATTACATGATTTTCATTTATATGTTCAATTTGTTTTCCTACAGCAACATTAGAATTGGTTAAGTGTTGATGTCACATGACTATTTGAACTTTGGAGTCACTGACCTGTAGGTCGTGAGATTTGTGTAGTCATGTGACACGGAATGCAAATGGCAAGTTCCATGTCAAATTTCATCAATGCAATAGTTTTGGCTAGGCTGTCAGCGGATTAAAGATATAACGAATGCTATACTCGCAATATCTGAGAAAATAAACCATATTCCTATCGATTTCATGTGGGTCTATCTCAATGAAAGGTCGTTAAAGTTTGCTAGGCCAGCTAGTAAGTGGCTACCCATGCCAACACAAAATGGTATCGGCAAATTCCAACTTTTCAATAGGCAGTGGACTCGGACCCTACACCTCAACATAAATGTCCAAATATCAAAAATGGTGGGGGGCAAGGGTCAGAGGAAACTCGGTCTATATCTTGCCTAAACCTGACACATACTGATAAATGTACTGTTGTAAAATGGAATTTTCTTCAAAGATATAGATGGCGGTAAAATGAATAAGAAATTTAGATAGGTTTACTTAATACCTTAAGAAGACTTTTTATCTTTCAATTATTTTTAGTAAATACAAAAATCTTTACCGCAGTAAAAGAAGCACAGTATAATTTTAAATCTGTTATGATTATGAGAAAAAAATTCTTAATCAAACCTAAAGAACAAGTGCAAGACATTTTAGCTTGAAAAATGTCCTGAAATCTGCAAAAATAAAGATGGTTTATCAGTTGTTAGCTCTTGATTTTACAGTAGTTAATAACAGTTGATTTGCAGCCAGTCCATAAGTTTGCTAGTTAAGAACAGCCAGTCCATAATAATTTGCTAGTTAAGAACAGCCAGTCCATAATAGTTTGCTAGTTAAGAACAGCCAGTCCATAATAGTTTGCTAGTTAAGAACAGCCAGTCCATAATAATTTGCTAGTTAAGAACAGCCAGTCCATAATAGTTTGCTAGTTAAGAACAGCCAGTCCATAATAATTTGCTAGTTAAGAACAGCCAGTCCATAATAGTTTGCTAGTTAAGAACAGCCAGTCAATATAATAGTTTGCTAGTTAAGAACAGCCAGTCCATAATAGATTGCTAGTTAGGAGCAGCTGACCCATAATAGTTTGTTAGTTCAAAACAGCTGACCTATAATAGTTTGTTAGTTAAGAACAGCTGGTCCATTATAGTTGACTAGTTAAGTGTAGCTGAGTTCGATTAGAAATGATAGTCAAGAGTAGTTGGATTGCTATATCACAGTGGACAAGAGTACCTTGTGTTTTGGTAATGGCATTGAAGCTAACGAGATCACAGTAGTCAAGGGTACCATTAAATGACTCTTGCTGTTGTTGTAGCTAACAGGTGTTTGCAGGTAACATTACAGTGTCCAAGAGCACACTGTTCGTAATATTACATTAGCATAGGGTGGTTGGCTGTTTGTCTATCAAAGTCACTTAGAGCACTTGGTAAATTAAGAATACAAAACACTTAATATTAATTATCCAAGGGTAGTTCACTGTATGTCAAAGTCACTTAGAACTGCTGGCAAATTAAGAGTACAAGACCCAGTAGCCATTGTTAGTTGGCTGTTTGTCTATTAGAGTGGCTTTGAACAGTTGTCAGATTAAGAGTACCAGACACTTGATACCACAAAGCCAAGGATAAATGACTGTTCATCTATCAAAGTGGTTTAGAACATTTGGCCAATTAAGAGTACCAGAAACTTAATATTACAGTAGCCAGTGTTAGTTGCTGTTTGTCCATTAGAGTGGCTTAGAATATTTGGAAAATTTAGAGCATCAGGTACCTAATGTTACAGTGGATTTGAATAAACTTTTCGTGTCAGATTTTTCAGTTCAAGGCCATCATTTGCAGGAAGATTTAAGTATGTACATTAGGGTTAGTTTTTTATTTTACCCTTTAAGAGTAAATAATAGTCACATAAAGAGCAAAGTTTCCTTTCAGATTTAAGCTTTACCTTCCTGTTGTTTAGACCTACTTGAAACCCTGTGTAATTATTCCTTGCATATACAGCACATACTCACTTATAAAGTCAGATCCAGCTGCAGATGGCATAGACCCAGATCTGCCACCACATAATGTGCTGGCAGATCTATGTCTATGTAGTTTGTTAGGCATACTTAGTAGAACAAACAACATAGACCCTAATCTGCCAGTGCATTTTGTAACAGCATATCAGGGATTATGTTGTTTGCAGTTGAACCAATTTAGAAACAGGTATGGACAGCGAGTCACATAAATTAAATTTGACATGTTAGTGTATAATGATGTCATTGTTTTATTTCAGTACTTCTCCAACAGGAAGTTTCCGTAACTTTGTTCGGCTATCCATTAGTTACTGTGATAAGGAAGATTTGGTAACAGGAGTTGAGAGGTTCTGTGCAGCTGTCAAAGATGTTCTATCTATGTAGTGCATGTCCTGTCAAATGAACCAATAAAAGTTATCAAAAGAATTTGCAGAGGTTTCTTGACAGTTAGCTTTTGTCAAAGAGGTTTATTGACAATAAGCATATTTGCTAGTTTTATTGACAGTAAACATTTGCCAGAGGTTTATTGACAGTAAGCATATTTGCCAGAGGTTTATTGAAAGTAAGCATTTGCCAGAGGGTTATTGAAAGTAAGCATTTGTCAGAGGTTTATTGACAGTAAGCATATTTGCTAGAGACTTATTGACAGCAAACATATTTGCCAGAGGTTTACTGACAGTAAGCATTTGCCAGAGGTGCTTTTCAGTATATTCTGCAGCATAATCAGAAAATTCAGTCTTCCAGTCAGTGTATTTACTATGCAGTGCCCTTCACTCACATTAAGGCACCTCAGTATAACATGGGACCTGATATGCCACAAGTTTGGTCATAGATTCAGTTGTACAGTATAGTGTGGTACCTGTTATGCCATAAGTATGGTCATAGATTCAGTTGTACTGTATAATGTGGTACCTGATACATCATAAATATGGTCATAGATTCAGTTGTACAGTATAATGTGGTACCTCATATACCATAAATATGGTCATAGATTCTGTTGTACAGTATAATGTGGTACCTGATATACGATAAGTATGGTCATAGATTCAGTTGTACTGTATAATGTGGTACCTGATATATCATAAGTATGGTCATAGATTCAGTTGTACAGTATAATGTGGTACCTGATATATCATAAGTATGGTCATAGATTCAGTTGTACTGTATGTGGTACCTGATATATCATAAGTATGGTCATAGATTCAGTTGTACTGTATAATGTGGTACCTGATATATCATAAGTATGGTCATAGATTCAGTTGTACTGTATAATGTGGTACCTGATATAAGTATGGTCATAGATTCAGTTGTACAGTATAATGTGGTACCTGATATATCATAAGTATGGTCATAGATTCAGTTGTACTGTATAATGTGATACCTGATATATCATAAGTATGGTCATAGATTCAGTTGTACAGTATAATGTGGTACCTGATATATCATAAGTATGGTCATAGATTCAGTTGTACAGTATAATGTGGTACCTGATATATCATAAGTATGATCATAGATTCCATTATACAGGTTACATTTTTTTTGTTTTGAAATCACCATCAAATGAATGTATCATAGTTTTAGTTCTTGGCCTTTCTAAGAATGTGCATTGTAATTTCAGACAAAAAATATCATGATATGTGATTCCTCATAAAACATTTGTACAAGATTGCATCCACATTGTATGTATGCAGATGCAGCATTTATATCACAGATAGTTACCTCATTTGAACTATGGAAGCATCGTAATGACTCTGAAATAACCATGAAGAATGTTTGATGCAGTTACATGTACATTGATTCCTCAGTATAACACTCTTAAGGGAGTCTTAAAAGGTGTACCACTTCATAAGCATAACACTGGGGTTTCCAGTTACCAAGGAAATGTAAGCCTGAGTAATATGTAATTCTTTGAGTTTTTGCTTCTCATCTAACACAACAGTTTTAAAAAACAAGGAAGCACTTAAGTTGTTTTAATGAAACCATAGTTAAATATTATGTATTTTCTATTATCTATTATCTATACCATAGATGTGCCCACTGCCTAAAGGTCAAGGCCAGTAGTAAGGGTAAAATTTAATATAATTTTGTGACTTGCATCCTGGCCAGGAATATGGTGTAATTTTTGAACAACTGAATATATTTTAATTAAATTTCATGCAATCAAATATCATGTATAGACGATGTGTTGCATGCATAGCTATGCACCCTGCCACAAGGTCAAGGTAACTGAAAGGAAGACTGTAATTCTGTGACTTACGTCTTTGTCTAGAGCATAACTTTTGAACCAATGAAGATATTGTAAGGCATTGTTAGCCAGTTATCTATAGTTTGTGTTGCATACCACAGAAACACCCCCTGCCTCAAGGTTTAGATCATGGCAAGGGAAAATATAAATCAGATATCTCAATCCATGTATGGGAATAACCTTTAAATCTGTGAAGATATTTCCGTGAAACTTTAACATTTTATACATCTACCCAGTGTCCTTATCCATACTGTTACTTTTAAACTCAAGAAATATTTTGATGAAACTTTTCCCAGATCCACAACCTGCACCTTAATATATAATATGTCAAATCCCTATCCCAAAGGTCAAGATCCTTAGTAAAGAAAAGGTTATAAAATAGCTTAACATATTATATTGAATGAAATGTTAAGATATTTGAAAAGTATTCACATTGTTGTTTCTGTGTGTCACATGATTGTTGTTTTGATTGTTTTTTATATGAAGGAAAATAAAGCAAAGTTCATGATCTATTTCCATGCCAGCTTGTCTTTTTGTGTTTATTTACCTCAGACATTACACGTACATTACATTCAAAGTTGTCTCATGATGTGGACATGACTTCCAGAAAGATAATGTTTGCTACTGTTTTTTTGACTTTGTGAGTTTGAGAACATATGGCTTTTTTGTTACTCTTGCTACTGTTATTGTTGTCCCTTTTATTGCAGTTTTTGATAATGCTGATATTAGGACTCAATTCAGTTTCAGTAAGGCATGGTGAAAAATAAATATTGTCAGCGTGTGGATTCAATCCCATAACCATAAGTTACATGGGTGAACCCTCTAGACCACTAACTCATATGACTGCTTACACTTCACATCAAACCTTTATTATCATTAATGTGGTGCCATATGCATTCCTTTATTATTGTTTAAGGAGAGCATGTATAATATAGCAAACAGCAATTTGCTGTGAACTTGCAGTGTTATAAAATCAAACTATTGAAATGCTGGCAGTTGACAGTTTTCTTCACTCAGCACTCTGTTGTAAACAAAAACCACTTCCTGCTTGTTAATGGGAGTTTCTCTAATATTTGTTCTTGATGTTGAATGTTTAACCTGAGAAGGATACAATTTTGTTTTCTCTCTCTCTCTCTCTCTCTCTCTCTCTCTCTCTCTCTCTCTCTCTCTCTCTCTCTCTCTGCATCAGGATGAACAGATCTAAAAATATGAAAAGATTGTAGAATAAATTTATGTGCCAGAAAAAAATTCCAAAACACAAACTCCAAACAACAGAAAGTAGACTAGAAGTATTATCTGTTTTAAAAGAGTATACCAAATAAATTGTGCAAATTATAAGTGACTGAACTTTCATGATTTTTTAAATTTGATATTCTGTACCTATACAATATCATGTTACTTGAGCAACAAATTGCTACAAATTTTAGGGATGTTTGACAGTGTTTGTTTATTTAGGGTTATCTAAGGGACTGACCATTTCATTTTCTTGGGGAAAAAAGGGTTGGGGTGGGGGTGGGCTGGGGTTTTGGGGGAAAAAATGTCAACCCCCATGTAGTTTTGAGAAAAAATTCTTCTTCTAAATTTTATACTAAAGGAACTAATTATATTCACTATATTAGTTGAAAAATAAATTCAGCTCAAAGGAAAATCCCAGTATCCTCTCCCCTTCCAGAGAATTAAATGTCAGGACAGTGTCAATGTCTTGTAACAAATCCAGTGTATTTTGAGTTACAGTTGTCAATTACTTTGGAAAATCCTTGATGACATCTTGTCATACAGACAGTATTAGTGTTTTGCATGGTTGATTTAGTGGTGATGAATATGGCACATGCACATAAAAATATTGTAGATGTTGCCATCATCAAATTTATTTCATAATAATTGCAGAAAACAGTTTTAGATAATCATGAATGTCACCAGTTGTTAATAAAGAATTTTTAAAATTATCTCCTCTTGATCACACATATTACAATTACCCTTTCTGAATGGGTATGATCTAACTGGATATCATGATATGCAGTGGATTTCATGGTAAATATGGCCATGATCTAACTTGATATCATGATATGCAGTGGATTCCATGGTAAATATGGGCATGATGTAATGGATATCATGATATGCAGTGGATTTTATGGTAAATATAGCCGTGGTGTAACTTGATATAATGATATGCAGTGGATTCCATGGTAAATATGGGCATGGTGTAAGGGATATCATGATATGCTATGGATTCCATGGTAAATATGGGCATGATGTAATGGAAATCATGATATGCAGTGGATTTCATCATAAATATGTCCATGATCTAACTTGATCTCATGATATGCAGTGGATTCCATGGTAAATATGGGCATGATGTAATGGATATCATGATATGCAGTGGATTTCATGGTAAAAATGGGCATGATGTAATGGATATCATGATATGCAGTGGATTTCTTGGTAAATATGGCCATGATCTAACTTGATATCATAATATGCAGTGGATTTCATGGTAAATATGGGCATGATGTAATGGATATCATGATATGCTGTGGATTTCATGGTAAATATGGGCATGATGTAATGGATATCATGATATGCAGTGGATTTCATGGTAAATATGGCCATGATCTAACTTGATATCATGATATGCAGTGGATTCCATGGTAAATATGGGCATGATGTAATGGATATCATGATATGCAGTTGATTTCATGGTAATTATGGACATGGTATAACTTGATATCATGATATGCATTGGATTTCGTGGTAAATATGGCCATGGTGTAACTTGATATCATGATATGCAGTGGATTCCATGGTAAATATGGGCATGATGTAATGGATGTCATGATATGCAGTGGATTTCATGGTAAATATGGGGATGATGTAATGGATATCATGATAATAATAATAATAATAATAATAATGAGGACTTTGTATAGCGCCTAATCTTTAGAAGCTCTAAGCGCTTTACAACATTTGACAACACTTAAAAAAAACCCCCAAAAAACCTATATATAATGATATGATTACAAAAATGAAAAAACAAACACCATGAAAGTAGAAACAGAAAATATACT
>JAECUM010065364.1:0-17179 GCA_016617855.1 Megalonaias nervosa | reverse complement strand
ATATATATATATATATATATATATATATATAAGCCCCTGTACACATGCATGTTATTACAAATTAAACGTTCACTTGTTACAAGTTTTATAAAGTAACTATTTTTTTTGCTCATTTGACAGTAATTTCATTCTGCTATCATTTTGAATAATTATTTTCCTTTATTAGCAATCTTCTAAAAAGAAAAAAATACACAGTAGGACTAGAGAATGGTCTGTTGTGTAACCTGGTCCTATAGTGGCATCATTTACCATTGTAAAAAGAGTTTCTGAAACTAGGAAGAGATCTAACCTTGTCCGCTTGATAGGTTTATTCTTTCTCCTAGTGGATCTTTTTGAATCCATATTTCTTTCTCATCAGATATAAATTAGAATACATTCAGCACAAACATCAATTACTGCATCTCTTGCTGTAGGGTTATTTAGTGAGCTGTATTCATAACTTGACTGAAGTCTCCTCCAATAATTATATGCTTATTTTTAAGTCCTGTACATCCTGCCTCACTTCAGTGTAGAAATTTGGTGTGACAACATTAGGACAATAAATGTTCATAAGTTTGTACCTGTAATTTTGAACTGAAATATCTAAAACTACCTTGTTGTCATTTACATCTACTTGTAGTCTATTTATAGTAAACTGAAAGTTATTGTTCAATACAATGGCTACTCCCCTTGAATCTGAATGCAAAAGAAATGATACATTTGTAACCCCAAGATGATCTAAGTCTCCCATCATTTAATACAATGTGTATCTTGCAATAGATATATTGAGTATTCCGTCTTTTCTTTAGGTAATTCAATACATGCCTACTTTTAAATGGGTCCCCCAACCCCTGAGAATTCATAGAGGCAATTCTCAATGAGTCATCCACTGTCTTTATTATAAAATTCTTGATATTTGACATTGATCAGTACATTACTTCTAGGATTTTGCGGAGACATTCTTATCCACAGTGAACATCTGATTTGTAAGTCTTAGATTATATATAAAAAAGTTCATATTGTCAGTAAGAGAGCGAGAAAACAAGAAAAGAGCAAAGGTGATTTCTGAAACAAAAAATAACACAAATAGCCAAAGGTCATTCAATAATGTTGATAGAAATAGAAATGCAAAAATATTAAAGAAATAATAATGTCCAGTAATTCAATAAGAATATTTTTGCAATTGTCGTGATTGTTGTTTTGCCACAAAAAGACTTAAAAACTTTGCTCTATAGAATTTCTTCTTAGTTAAAATATCTTATGTACTCAAAGTGATATGGCCTGTTAGTATGCTTCATTTCGTTTACTTAATTTTAGAGAAAATTTTGTTGCTTTTGGCTTACCAACAGATACCCCTCCCCAACCTCCCTTGGCTGGGACTCTAGAGTTTCATATTTTGCATAGGGTTAGAATTTTAAAGAAAAAGAATTTCCCCGGGTTTTCTCACTGGTTATACTGGCTATTTAAAACAGACCTTGCATATCTTAGGCATTGTTCAAAGAACCTTTAATTCTCTTTATTTTGGTGTATGATTGATGGATCTAATATGGATTATAGAGTATACAGCTTGGCCTTACTCCAGATGTGCACCTTTCGAAAAAGTGCTAGCTCCACTTGGTCATTTACACTTCTTGAACTTATAATGTTACTATATGGGTTTTGGGGGATGGCTGTGTAGTATTGTGACTACATCAAATTTTGGAGGTCACAAAGATCAGAGCCTTGAAATAGGATAATGTTACTACATGGGTTTGGGGGGATAGCAAGAGTGCTATGTAATATTGTTACTGCATCAGGTTTCAGAGATCACAAATCTGTGCTTGGAAATAGGGTAATGTTACTACATGGGTTCGGGGGGATAGCTGGAGTACTATGTAGTATTGTTACTACATCAGTTGTAGTATTGTTACTGCATCAGCTTTTGGAGATTACAAAATCAGTGCCTGGAGACAGGGTATGTTACTACATGTTTTTTGGGGGATGCTATGTAGTATTGCTACTACATCAAGATTTTTAGATCACAAAACTTATGTGAGTGGAAATAGGGTAATGATACTACATGGGCTTGGAATTAACCATGTAGTATTGCTTCCAGTAAAATTCCTTTAAAAAGGACAAGCAAGCAGTTCCTTTTTTTTTCCCAACAGCCATTATATATATATATGTGTGTGTGTGTGTGTGTGTGTGTGTGTGTGTGTGTGTGTGTGCCTTATTACACAGATCCATGTTTGGTTGCCTAATGGTTTATGTATATACTGTAATAAACATACACTGATTTGTACTAAATGTATAGGAAGAGTGGTTTTAATTTCTAAGTATTATTGATGTCTATATTTCGGTGCTTTGCAGTATGGAATGCACTTGCCGGTATCGGTTCAGATATGTGCCGATCGGACATTGTTCTACACGTCGCAGGTAATAAATGCTAATATTTTCTGACGAATAATTGCTTAAAACGCCTTGACGTAACAGTTCTTGATCATAAAGGAAATAAGATAGATAACTAGTATGTTAAAGTGATTCAATTTCAAATATATGACGTATGGGTTTGTATATAAGACACATATGTGATAGATATCTCTCAGATCAAGATCGTCGTTCGATTAGTATATATATATATATATATATATATATATATATATATATATATATATATATATATATAGATATAGATATATATATATATATATATGTAGTGAAGATAATGTGGAATAATTTAAATGATCTATATGTAACACATGAAAATTTCGTTCCCTTCATAATTAGAATCGACTAATTTGAATGTTTCTCTCTTTGGTTAATAATTAAAATTTAAATATCGGCAAGGAATTTTAGTTCATATATTACTTTCCGGTTCGGTTTATATGTTAGATTTTCCTCGACTATTCTCATATTCTTCCTTAGTGATAACTTCAAACTGCTCATCATTCTAAAACATAGACAGTTTTATTGACACTTTTTGGTTGTTGAAAGATATAAAATATTTTTAGATAAATATCACAGACTGCCGGATCTCTGTTCCTGCCAGTACGTCAGTCCAGGTAATTACTATCTTTTTTTTCTCTTTTCTATCTGGTATAAGAAATCAGATTTTAACTTTCTATATATCGATGCTATGCAGTCTTCATTTTGTGAAATTATTAAAGATAATGAAATCTATGTTCATGTGTCGATCATATTTTTATGAATTTTCTCATCTTATTGGGAGTCAGGTTCTGCCATATTGTTCTTTTGTCCTGCTAGATATAATACTCTAAACATAGCGTTCATTTTTCTCTTTTATAACATCTGAGTATAATATAATAATATAGTAATATAATATAATAATCATAATATCTATCATTTACGTTGCTGCTTTCTTTATATGTGTATTACTCTAGCTCCTGTTTAACCATAAGAAAATGGAGTCCATTTTGCTTTGCATAATTATGTTTATCACAGATATTTGTAACCACTTAAATACAGTCGTGAACATTTGATATAGGCTGATTGTAATATGTAAACAAAAGATAATTTCGAAGTCGACTTTTAATGAGTTAAGTAGAAAATAAGAATATTAGCTCAAAGATGAAAACACGTGCTTGTCTGAAATTTACAATCTTTACACGACGCTCTACTAAGGTCCGTAAATCACGAGCCAAACTGAGCTGATCATCGATCATCAGGATCATTCCGTGTTTTCTTTAAATATATCTGTATCTTTTAACAGATCCCAGACATGTCATTATTTGTATAGAACTCGAGGGTGTTCGTATAGCATATTGTCTCAGAGAATTCTATACGAAATTAAATTAAAACTACATACAATTAACAAGGATAGTGTACAAGGTATTATTCTTTTATTGGTTTTGTTTCGTTTTTTTTTGTTTTTTTTTCTTCTCTTTCACAGGATCTAGTTTACAACAAACACTGATCTCAGTTACAGGAGGAATAACAACTGCTATCTCTCTTCCATCGGACCATTGTTTACAGTACCATTCCTATAAGTGTTAGTGGTTATGTTTTTTAATTCATTCCTTCGATGTAAATTACCAAAACTTGCACAAAGTACAGTGACTTAAATATCAATGTTCTGCAATCACATCGAAGACCTAAATTGTAAATTACATAAAAATTTGGCATTTAAATCATCATCTCCGTAGTTGAAAATTGCACAAACTATTAAATAAATTATTTGAACATTAGGTTTTCAAAGTAATATTTCAAGAGAGAACACTTTTTAACTTAGCAGATATTGCATTATGTGCACTAGAATATTTCCAGGGACTTATGACTAGAAAATTTTTGTATATTTGAAACATAGTGGTTTTTTTCTTATAGAATTAGAAAAGAAAATACTGGAAAAATTTGGATTCTTCTTCTTGTAGAAATGGTCAAGACAAAATACAGTTATTATTTCTCTCTCACTTTCAAGGAGGCAATTCAAAATTATGAGATATGTTGCTGTGGCTCTCTTGACTTAAATTACAGCTTAATTCAAAATAGAAACTTCAGTTTTAAGTTTCAATCACTGATACCTAATTTCATAACTTTCTGACGTTGAAACAGTAAACGTATTTCTGAAGCTAGTGGTAGAGCGTCCGCCTCGGATGCGGAAGGTCGCCGGTTCGAACCCTGGCCGAGTCATACCAAAGACTTATAAAAATTGTACTAACAGATGCCTCGCTTGGCGCTCATCATTAAGAGGTTAGTGTTAGGATTGGTTGGCCTGGTGTCAGGATAATGTGACTGGGTGGGACATCATGCTACATGTCTGCGGCATGATGCCCCAGTGCCAAACATCACTTTAAACTGTCACACTGCAGACATCGCAGCGATATGACTGAAAAATTGCTAAAACTACGTTAAAAAATCTAAATCACACATCAGTTACACACGAAGCTTGTATCGCTCTACAGGACATAACTTTACAATAGTTATTGAATTTGTTTCATTGACTATATAATCTAAGATGATTTTGTAAAAAAAACGGCTATGTTATGTATATTTAATTTTATTGTTTGAATTGTTAATAATTATGTTTTGTGTACATCTATATTGTATACCTGACCTTGTTCAAAATGAAGTTTATTTGTACCTGACAAGTGACATTTATTTTGAAAACAATATAATAAATAGCTAATATTGCTCTAAGAGTAGGTTAAATATTCAGATTATTATTATAGTAAACACGTTTACTTCGATTTGAGTTAAAGATACAATCTTGATTCTGACCTTTGAATTTTCCAGAATGGAAATTTCTTATAAATTGTTACAAAATGTTCAGAAAATAGCAATTTCTACTTTGGTCAGTTAGAGGATATGTAATATTGTTTACCTTATAATTACTAATTTTTGCACTAACAGCTGAAGCAGAATAAGTCTTATTGGTGTTCAGTTTTTCCTTTGGATGTCTTTATTTATGCAAATTATTAGTCAATGGAATTACAAAGTGATCAATAATATTCTTGGAAAAAAACGTTAATTTGGAATTATAGTGAATTCAGACAAGAACATTTTGGATTGTGTTATTGTAATACATGAAAAGACTGTTAGCATATCAGCATATGTAAGGCCACTGGCACATTAGCATGTTAAAGACTACATGCACATCGACATATTCAGTATTGGAACTTCGTTTGAATACTACTGGAATTCAATTGGAACTTCAAACATTTGGCCTTGTGATAGAACGTTTAGGACTGTGTGGGATTTAATTCACAATACTCTAAGCTCTTTTCAGAGCTTCATTTTATATTCAAAAGAAACAAAATTATTTGCTGAATTTTATAAAACTTGATGGTTTTCTTTCTTTTCTGTTACTTAGCTTAACACCATAAAGTAGTAACATTTTTTATTCGTCAGAAGTTCCAAACCGTTATTTATGCATATATTGAATGCATTATGCGTCTACTTTATGGAATTTACATTTTATTATATTACAGACCTCTACCTATTGAGTATAGATCTTTACCAGTGTGTGAGTGTGAACAACAGTAAGTTCTGGGTTTCAACACATGTTTGTAATATTCTCAGATCAAGTTTAATACTTAATTGGTTTGTCCAAACTTTGCGATCGTGTTATTTGCTTCAATTATGTAATCTAGTTAAAAAATGAATAATGGTTCAAGTTTACTTCACGAATATGACGAGCAACAGCACAGGACTATCTAGAAGAAAAGATAAAGCAAAACAATACATGTATCAACGCAATATATATCGCGAACACCATGTGTAATCAATTCCAAGACAAGAGATCATTTTTGCTGGCAGCTTTTCATTTTGGAAATACAAGATTGGATTCCTAGAACAAACAATTCTTTACCTCACATTCAAATAAAGAATGAGTTAAGAAAGGATTAACATAAGTGTATGGGCCATTTCGAAATTCTGGAGACAGCGTGCATGCTGATTTTCTAGTGACTGTTCGGAAGCGCTAAATGCTGCTATATATAGCACGGCGAAAATATCTAACATCTTTTAACATGTATTATGATTTAAATGTATACCTTTACAGAAGAGATTGATTTCATTGCAGTGTGGAGTTACCTTGCAGACATACACAGAAATGATTTGGAATGCTTGCACAAAATTATCGACCGCATGAGAAGTAAGAATCGTTCATTATTTGACATAAAACAATATTCATTAGCTTCTGTTCTTTTTAAAGCATGAAATGCAGCAGTTTTGATCATTTTTACAGCTGTACATTAAAGTCCGGAAATTCAGTTCGTCTGTAGAATTGCCTGGTTATCGTCAATTTTGATCCCAAATTCTGCGTCATACACAGACTACTATGTGACCTGAACAAGTTGAACCGCCAACAAATGATATTGCTAGTAATTTTATTTGTCTTGATATGCAGTGTTACAAAATTGGTTTCTCTGCTTCAGTGTCAGTGAAGCCGTACATTAGCATTTTGTCCAATATCTCCTCTTTAAAGTTCATCGTTCCTAAAATCACTTCGACGACCATTGAAAATGTGGTCAGACAAAAACTGTAATAAAAATTACTAGTAAATGTAATAAATAAAACTGTAAAGAAATAAGAGTTGTTAATAAACGGTTTGAAGATCTGTGTAAAATGGTACCATGTGGCAAGAAATTACTCTACGGTCAAAGTTGAACACCAGCTATTTGTCTATACCTTTTCAAAACGTTTGCCACAGTTGCTAACCGTTTTTGCATCTTCGTCACAGAAATGCAACATTTTTATGAGGCTGGTTACTTGTAACAATAGTTTATGATATCAAGGATTTAAAAAAAAATGATTTTGCCTCGATAATAACTGAGGACATGACAACAGCAAGGTTTTAAATATCATAAATGAAGATACCTATGCTAACATTTATTTTGTGTTCTGTACTTCTGAGAATGGCATCATAGGATTTTGACGTTATTTTAATACTATTTTTAAATGGTACAAATGACATTATTTATCTTCACATTTCTTTTAAAGTGTTTTTCAAATAAATCTTAATTGTTTAACATAACTGTATTATTTTAAAACAATTCAACCACAGTGGCAATGATGCTTATCACCAATTTATTTTTGTTTCTTTGACTGAATTAGTGCTTGCTTTTAAATCCGGATTCTATTCTTCAAGTGCGGATAAAAATAACGATTTCTATGGCACATTATGCGTCGTCATCCTTTAAAACTATTTATATTTGGACACCCCTCCTCCAAACATTATCTCTTGCTATGAATATGTAATTTTAATTACTTGTTTGTTAGTTTTAATTTTTTTATTTTTTTATTCCATTACATGTTATTGTAATGATAATTTTTTTCATTGGATTTGATTTTTGTTTAGAAATTCAATTCAGTTCTGTTTGACCTGATAAAAAACTAGTGGTTGAAACATTGTATCTAATTGTTACCTTGATTAGGAAATCAGTAAGGCGTTTAGTAAACAACTTTTTAAAAATCTTTTTTTATTCATTCTAAGAGTAAGATTCATTTAGTGAAACCAAGGCCATACGTGGAGTACGTGACAAATAACATTTGTTTCTTGTTACAAACGTTTGGTTTTACCACTGGGATGAAATTTTGACCCCCATCCGGGAATCTGTTTTGCGTTTTAGTTGGGCTTATAACTCATGCTATCATAAGAATCAGTTCAGTTGTGCTTTAATCCTTTGAAGCTCAGAGGTGTTTTGTTGTGACCAGTTTGAGTTGAATTGTTTTTATTTTATGGAATTAGTGATTCATTTCCCTGGGGAAATGTACAAGTGCTCCTTACAAAATTCTTGGACAAAGACATTTATTGAAATTATTCGGAATTCAAAAACTGGAATATTATTTTTCATCATTCAACAAGGAACTATTGATATGGCAACACTTTGAAGGTTATCGAAGATGTCATCGTCTTCCATCTTGAATTTCATAGGGATTCGAACTGTGATTGACTTAGGACCTTTTATTGATAGGACTTATATTTTTTAATTCTTGGATTAATTTTGGATTTGATTCGTAAACCGAAAGTCCTTTTTCTTATTTTTACCTTGTTTTTCTAGGGAAATAAATTATTTTGTTAAATTTTACAAAGCTTCTTGTCTTCACTCTTTTCTTGTTACTTTTGTACGACCCTAGACACGTATCACTCTAAAGATGTGATCATGGAATATATATTAAAGATACAATATCACACATCTAGGTTCCAAGTGACAAACACTGTGTTTTATATAATCAGAAACGATTTAACACAAGGGTTGAAGGACCTTGGAGCATTTTAGCTATTAATTGTTTTCTATTTATACAAGTGAAAATTTTATGGTGTATGCTGCTTAATATTTAAACTGCAGATACATTTATCGGATATCAACAATCTCCCCAGCATTGCATTTGCACCGGCCATGATATACACCGACAGAGAGTCAATTTGCGTAAGTATACAATTATACCGACTCTCGTTGGTTCTCCTAATGAATATTTATAGCAATCACATAACAAGCGCTAACTCTGTGGCGAAAATGTTTGTGATGTAGTTAAAGCCACCTAGTAACATGATATTTACATCTATCGATCTTCCTTTATGTCTCTTTTATTTCTTCCATTCAATCGATCAAATGTACCTTTCCTGTAGTTATGAATCAAGGGTATGCTGTGCACATTACAGTAGTGACGTAGAACCGCTTGAGTTTTAATTGCACCTCGAAATGCATTGACATTTTTATGTGCGGCATTGTTGAATTGCATAAAATAGGACTAGTCAAACTATGATTCAATCGGGAATTTTGTCTGAAGTGTTAGGAGTGATTCATCCTAACTACTAAGTAGTGAGCCACACATTATGCATTTCACAATTGTAAATTGGACCATCGCAAACTAATTGTAATGTTTCCTGTTAAAACGAAAAAACATATACTGACATCTTTTAATTTATCCACAATACGTATCTAAAACAAAACTGAACTAATATTGAACTTTCTCATTTTAGCCAATTTAGACCAAGTGTATTGCAATCGCCACTACCCGAGTCACCGACGTAAGTATTCGAGGATAAATCAGAGTACAATTTCTACAAGTACTGAAGTCCTAACGTGAAAAAGACCCATTATATATTAAATTCATTTTAGATATAGCATTCTGATTTCAAAAATCCAAATAATATTCAGAAAACCGCGTCATCAGAGCTGAAAGAAGCGTATTATGGGTACAGTGATGTACTTTATGACAGTATAATACCTAGCAGACCATCAAAGACAACAATGTTTCAAAATTTTCATAATATGCTGCCTGTAATAAGAAATACGTTCAAAATCGTATTGGTACAAACATGATAAGGCAAATAATACACATTATTGGTGATGCACCCTATCACATGTAAACATTTTACACTTAGTTTACACTTAGGCATCTGCTGATGATGATGATGGTGATAATTATTATAATTATTCATTATAAATCATGAAAGTTACGACAATATGCCTAACGTGAATGTCAAGAAGAAAGGATAAAAAATTAAGCATTTAAAGAAAGAATACCTGCTTGCCAGCAGTGCAGAAGTTCTTAATGTGGATTTATTGCCGATTATCTTGTACAGAAAAACCTTTTGTCCACATTAAAGAGTGTTGCTGACTAAGGTCAGGTGGCACTGTCAAACAACTGCTAATCTAATAGCTGATGTTCTGTGATAGTATTTGAAAGAGAACCACGTGAGGTACTGATCGATTGTAAAATAACTTCCACACTCGTGAGCCGTAGACTATCCGTGTATTATAATTATTCATTATAAATCATGAAAGTTATGTTCTGTGATAGTATTTGAAAGAGAACCACGTGAGGTACTGATCGATTGTAAAATAACTTCCACACTCGTGAGCCGTAGACTATCCGTGTCATGCTAGAATCGCATAGAGGATACTAAGAGTCAAAACTTACAGAATCTTGTCTTTGAGAAAATAAATAAAGATCCAACTCAAAAATTATGTAGAAGTGGCAATCAAATGCGGCATCTTCTAGCCGAGCAGCTTTCTTTGCTGATGTTCGTAATGTATCATACCAGATCAAAAAGGAATGCTCGAAAAGAAAATTGATTATATTGTACTCATGGACAATCTGAAGCTCTATAGATAAATAAATAAAATGATAGGCTTTGAAAATATCATTTTGCGACGATGTATCCATGCTTAACTATTAGTGAATTTTCTACAATTGTTCAGTGAAACAAAATGAATAAATAATTCATTTTCAGTAGACTTAAACTCCTGCCTACGTTGCTATTGCTAGTAAATTTCATCGATCCGTGTGACGTCAATAAAGTTAGTATGAAAATCCAACAAGCACGAGTATGAGAGTAGTTCAAAGTGGACACTATTTACACCCAAGATATCATTCTAGAAAGCGACGGAATATGTCGAGGATGTTCAGATTGCCATTAACATCTGAACAGTCTAAAAGATAATATAGACAGCTGGGATAGTTTACTGGACAAAGAAGAAAAGGTTGCCTGAATTGGGCAGAGAGACCGAGAAGCTGTTGTCTATCCATGTTGCACTTAAAACAAATGTAGATGTTTTCCGAACATGCACACAACGATATAAAAAGGAATATGATGCGTGTACAATATTATGGCGATGGAAGCAAAAGAAGCTGACCAAAATATGTTGGAGAAAATGAAGAGATTTTCTGGCTTGAGTCCGCGCAGGCTTACGTCAAGAATATATCAAGAGAACGGAATTTGAAGAAAAGAGGAGAAAGAATGCAAGTCTTATTTAGGTAGGTAAGGCGATGCATGGACCATCTGTCCATTGAAACTGAACGATAAACGAGATTAAAGAACCTTAAAGAAGAACTTGATCTGGCTTTATGGGCAACAATATACAATTGTGCATATGTACAAGACGTCTTGCAATGTGCAGAACGTCCGAGAGTAAAGAGGATGGATGGTTCGTCGTTGTATAAGTAAATGTACCAGCTAATCTAGAGCACACACCAAAAATGTGACACTGCACACTAGTCTTATTGATAGGACGGTAGCTTTGTGATATTTAACATATAAATTACACGACCAATTGTTACCTCTGTTTTGCTTAGAAAGTATTTGAAAACTTAGTGTTGCCTGTTTTTTTGCAAAGAAAGTAGCTAAAAATAACAGGACCAAACTCCTAGTGAAGAACGATAGAATGAAGTCGAACATAGAATGCCGTACATGGTACAAGTGGGTAGAAGATAAAAACCTGACGTGCACAAAAATTAATGCAACACTACCACAAATATCGTGTGGACTTTAAAGGACCAGAGAAAACATCCTGGAAAATAACTTGATCAGACAGCATAGAAATTCAAGAAACAGAGATACAAAATCACAGATCCAACCCGTTAAAGGTAATACACGACAGATTCATAGAACGGCTAAGAGCACGTGCTATATCCCTTATGCCCCAACCCACTCTGAAAGGTAGCACTTCTTGTACAGTCAGAGCAGTAAAAGTCCTCTGTATTTTATATTGTAGGAAACAGTAAGTTCACAGAAGCAGAAAATAAATATCTGCATTCATTACCTCAAATCCGTAGAAGGAAATAATAATAATAATAATAATAATAATAGTGCCAATAAGAAACATAGAGAAGACAAAGAATAAGAAACCCAGAAAAGAAAAGATAACACGAGTTCTTTCTCACTTCATGGGAACCGTTCATTTTGGCGGGCATATACTAACTCATCATATTTTCTCGAACAAATGTCTCCCTCATATACAATCACCAACATATAAAACCATTTGCATTAAGAATATTAACAAAATGACAGCAGTCTGTTCAGGAATTCGCTACCAACTTAATATTTTCTTTACTTTCAGACCTCCACGATGAAATATATGCCAACAGTCCGTCGCCTTGCAGGTCCCACCAATACAGTAAGAATAAACTAAAGTTAAATACGCTATAATCAAGCATGAAGTAGGAAACCAAAGTTATTTAATCCTACGTTTAACTGCATGTTTGATTCCTTCGTTTGCATAATTTTAAAGCACTGACCGAAGATGTATCACTTGAAGTGATTTATTCTACGTTTAACTGCATGTTTGATTCCTTCGTTTGCATAATTTTAAAACATTGACCGAAGATGTATCACTTGAAGAGACTTAATCCTACGTTTAACTGCATGTTTGATTCCTTCGTTTGCATAATTTTAAATCATTGATCGATGATGTATCACTTGAAGAGATCGTTTTTCTGCATTCTGCAATATGTGCTCATATTTTTCTCTCGTTAACACATAACTTTGGATGGCGTAAAAGCTCATCTGATGTAGCTTATCAACAATAACGAATTTATGTCTTATATTGGTGTGAGGAGTAATCACAAAAGACCAGCCACGAACATCTTACATGTCCTACTTTGTAATGTTCATTTTTCATCTTCTCAATCAATAATTTCAGTTGCTGTTATTATCTGTGAAAACATTCATAACCTGATTGATATATGCTTTTCAAGAAATATCCGCACATATCTTCATGTTGAACATTATGATGCTGGTGACAAACAATTTGTGATAATATTTTATATAATTGCATAACTGTGGGATAATATTTTTAGTAATTGCATAACTGTGGTATGTGGAAAAAATGTTATTTCAGTGTGGCATTATCTCAGCGCAATAAGCAAGGACCAACAGAGAGATTGTAAGGTGGATTTAATTCTTTATGCACAAGGTATTTTTTTCCTCTTATCTTCTGATTTTCACCGGTAGATAACGTTTTGCTTAATGCTTATTTATCAATTCATTTATTCGTTTTATTGTAAAGCATTATATTTAGACTTTATTTATTCTTGATAGACTCTTTCAGCACAGCTGTAATAAGCGTTAAAATGGTCTGATTAGGATAGGAACTATTTAAGGTAATATAAAAAATTTAATTGCAATCAAACAATATAATCTAAGTTTCGTTAACAACTATTTTCTTCATTTTTAATTCCAACCAAAAAGAGGTCAACATGATTAGATATTACTGGGTACATAGTTCGACACAATGATCCACTGTTCAAAAACAGAGTTACATTTTTAAAGATCTGTCTTTTGGAATATTCAGTTTGTTTTTGTTTTTTTTTGTATTAAAGTGATCATTTGTGACAATGGATATATTGTGCTGAATAAAGGTGCTGAGATAATTTGGCGGAGGGCTATTTTGAACTTTATATATAATTAAATTAATGAAATCGTTACCATACTGTATCAATATGTCAATTGATTAATTCGTAAATATTTTTGAGAATTTATTTAGTTTTATCCATATGATGATTAATGATATTGTCCATCTGTTGAATTATTCCTCTGATATTTTACTGCTAATTCATCTATTGCTTATTTATAACCTCTTAAATTTTTATTACATAATGAACAATGAACCTAAATCTCCTTCTCTCCAATCACTGATACATACAAAATACATGCAACCCATTTCAGGCACATTTTGATTCCTTGATTTTGTATTCATGTCCAAAGTATAAGTTGCGCAGAAGCAGATATTTGCTATTTCCACTATTGTTAGAAAGAATTTAAAATGTCAAAACACCTTGTTATAAAATCTATCACAATTTGCAGCCACATATCCAGATACAGCAAGCGATCCTTGTTCGTGTTACTCAGGTATTATATATATATATATATATATATATATATATATATATATATATATATATATATATATATATATATATATATATATATATAGTATGTACGCTGTATCAATGATATACCACGAGATGTATAATTTTTTCATTAAAAGGAAACGAAGCTTGCTGATTTCCTTTTAATGAAAAATTTATACAACCAGTGGTATATCATTAATACAGCGTACATACTGTACTTATATTTTATTTATATCACATACAAATACATATATTTGCCCTTTGAACGGAGTTCAGATTTACTACAAGCAGCTGTGTATTGACCTAGTGAATGAACTCCTCATATCCCCGAGTGGTCCGCTACAAAATGTAGTTCTATGCATTTAGTGGCTATTTACAATCACCTCTGCATATTGATAAGTTGATTGTTTTCTTTTCTTGGTTTCTGTTTTTCTCCACATTAATTATATCAATATAATACACACTTATGATTTAAACATGAAAGATGGTTTTGAAGATAAAAGTACAATAGAGCACTATTTACACTTGGATAGCTACGTCATTCACATGAATGCCATTCACATACCGCCGCATGGAAATTAATGTGGAATAGAAACTAAGCCAACTGACGAATCCACAAGAGATAATTAAAAGATTTTAATATATTTACAGTTGATCTAAGTCATTATTCTCCTTTAGCAACAGTACGACCGACCATAACCCTCTCTCTCTCTCTCTCTCTCTCTCTCTCTCTCTCTCTCTCTCTCTCTCTCTCTCTCTCTCTCTCTCTCTCTCTCATCCTTTGGTCGGTTTGACTTAACTTTTACCATCATTCATAAGTCCAGAGATATCGTGGGATGACACAAAATAAAATCTTCTACGTTCGTCAACTCATAGATTTTAGCCCGTATCTTGCTACTATGGTCAAGAGAGAGAGAGACATTGCCAGAGACAGAGAGAGAGAGAGACAGAGAGACAGAGAGAGAGGCCTTTGGACATTTTCATATTTAAATACTAATAATCGATATTTTAGAACATTATGGTATGTTTAAAAAAAACAAACAACAACCCATAACATTAAATATATCACAGTATGTGTACCACGTAACCGAGGAATTTACAGGTTTGCAACATTGTATCATTGATAAACACTGTAGATAAACCCCAGGGAAAGTGCACACGTATCGTTAGGATGAACCATATTCTTGTAGGTTACTTGGTGTAATTTCTATTTCAAGGTTTTAATCCAGCCCAAATCCCTTTTCTCTCTCATTCCACATTTCTGCGCAGTTTGTCCGTTATGCATGAGAGGGGAGGGGAGAAAAGAAAGGAGAAAGGATTGTGATGCAAATGTGTACCATATTAAATTAATTTAGAAAACGGGGATTATTAATACTTTTCATCGTTATTTTTCATACGTCACTAGTGACTAATGTTGTGAAAATTGATCATTGATCTAGAATCAACTGTAGACGCTCGCGAGACTGTTTTTGTATGCGTATTATTGCGCCATGGGCGGATCAAAATTTGATATACCAATAGTATTGGTATATTCAATTGCTTTATACCAACACTTTAAATGCATGTTATTTTTTAATGTATGTGGTATATTGCCCATGGCGCAATAATACGCGTATATAAACATTCTCGCGAGCGTCTGCAGTTGATTCTAGACCAATGATCAATTTTCACAACATTAATCACTAGTGACGTATGAAAATAACGATGAAAAATATTAATAATCCCGTTTTCTAAATTAATTTAATATGGTACACATTTTCATCACAATTCTTTCTGCTTTCTGTTCTCCCCTCCCCTCTCATGCATAACGGACAAACTGCGCAGAAATGTGGAGTGATAGAGAAAAGGAATTTGGGCTGGATTAAGACCTTGAAATAGAAATTACACCAAGTAACCTACAAGAATATGATTCATCGTAACGATACGTGTTCACTTTCCTTGGGATTTATCTACAGTGTTTATCAATGATACAAATTTGCAAACAAGTAAATTCCTTGGTTACTTGGTACGTACACTGTGATGTATTTAATGTTGTTTTGTAGCTTTTCTTAAACATGCTATAATGTTCTGAATAATCGATTATTATTTAAATACGAAAATGTCCAAAGGCCTCTCTCTCTCTCTCTCTCTCTCTCTCTCTCTCGATCGATCTCGATCTCGACCATCGTAGCAACATACGGGCTAAAATCTATGAAATGACGACCGTAGAGGAATTTCGTTTGTGTTATCCCACGATCTCTGAAATTATGAATGATGGTAAAAGTTAAGTCAAACCAACCAAACGATGAGAGAGAGAGAGAGAGAGAGAGAGAGAGAGAGAGAGTGTGTGTGTGTGTGTGTGTGTGTGTGTTTTAAAGTCAAACCGACCAAAGAGAGAGAGAGAGAGAGAGAGAGAGAGACAGAGATAGAGACAAAGTTTTAAAGTCAATCCGACCAGAGAGAGAGAGAGAGAGAGAGAGAGAGAGGGAGAGTTTATGGTCGGTTGTACTGTTGCTAAAGCAGAATAATGAGTTATATCAACTGTAAATATATTAAAATATTTTAATTACCTCTTGTTGGTTCGTCAGTTGGCTTAGTTTCTATTCCACATTAATTTCCATGCGCCCGTATGTGAATGGCGTTCATGTGAATGACGTAGCTATCCAAGTGTTGCTAGTGCTCTACTTTTATCATTAAAACCATCTTTCATATTTAAATCATAAGTGTGTATTATATTAATATAATCATTGTGGAGAAAAATAGAAACCAAGAAAAGAAAACAATCAACTTATCAATATGCAGAGGTGATTGTAAATAGCCACTAAATGCATAGAACTACATTTTATAGCGGACCCACTCGGGGATGTGAGGAGTTCATTCACTAGGTCAATACACAGCTGCTTGTAATAAATCTGAACTCCTTTCAAAGGGCAAATATATGTATTTGTATGTGATATAAATAAAATATAAGTACAGTATGTACGCTGTATCAATGATATACCACTCGTTGTATAAATTTTTCACTAAAAGGAAATTCAGCAAGCTTCGTGTCCTTTTAATTAAAAATGTATATATCTCGTGGTATATCATTGATACAGCGTACATACTATACATATATTATATATATATATATATATATATATAT
>JAECUM010065358.1:0-16430 GCA_016617855.1 Megalonaias nervosa | reverse complement strand
GTGTGCAAATAATATGCATATGCATTTGTTGAGTCCATCTTCTCTTCGTTACAGGTATGTAACTACATTATTCTTTATAAAGTGTTATCCCCTGTGACTATCATTCAATCTGCATTTTTGACATTCTCAAAGATTTGACATAATTTTATTCCTATTGTATGAGTGTCACGAATTGTTCTACCTGCAGCTGCGACTAGTTATAATCGGTCTGTGATTTACTTCAAAAACCCAATTTTTAAAAAGACAAGATAACCGAAGTCTATATATATATATATATATATATATATATATATATATATATATATATATATATATATATATATATAGGCTATAATATGTCACATTTTTCTTGGCATTCAGCAGAGAGAGAGAGAGAGAGAGAGAGAGAGAGAGAGAGAGAGAGAGAGAGGCACTTGAACGGCTTAATTTAACATAGACATAAAACATTTTCTATAAATTTAATGCATATAATACATGTACACACTTTTACCAGTTTGAAAAATGTTTGAATCTCTTTCTAAATGCCTAAAAGAAACAGCGGTACGTGAAAAGAAGGATCCGAATTGATAAAAGATGACAAAATGACGCTCGTAAGACAATTTGTAAACCACATGAATGCAAACGTTATACAACCTGGTAATGGAGATAACATTCTCAATAAACGAGAGTTTTTCTTCTTTTTTCCCTTTCAACGATAAAGTGTTTTCTTATCAGTTAACCAACTCATACGTCCATCTAGCAAGCTCCGTGTTGATTATAAGAAGCCCTCAGATAGCAAGCTCCGTGTTGATTGGAAGGAGTCCTCACATAGCAAGCTCCGTTCTGAGTGAAAGAAGCCTAGACAGAGGAAGAACAACACAAGTAAGATTTTCTTTAATAATGGATTGGAGACGAAGCTGTGCTAAACACGAATGATGATTCTGTTTGTTTTGTGAGTCCATAACAATAACATTAAAAGTAAAGATTGGTAAACTAATGGCAATGCGTTAATTTTAGCCTAAACGTTTTATGCTAAAAGCACTAGTATAATTTAAATTGTAAATAAAGATGGTCAGTAATAAGAGCGGTCAGTAGTTGTACACACATTGCCTTGATACAGTTCAGCTGCTGATTTCCACTGAAGTTTGTCCCGCCGTATCACCTGAAGTGCCGTAAAAAACCGCCTCGCCTCTAATGAGTGTTGCATTTTCGTTACCTACTTGCCTGAACAGACGAGTTGGTCTCCGATACCTTAACTTCCTACACCTAACAATTACAGCAGTAGCCGCAAACACACAGAGCAGAGTAGCTGAAACAGATACGATAACAACCGTAGTGTTGTTCATGTCTCCTTTCGGTTCATGCTCTCCCTTCGACTCTCCATCCTTGACAATCCCCAGGTTGCTGGAATCCTTAGCCATCATCTCAGTCCACGAGCTGATGTTCATGCTTTTCCATGTGGTTCCATCGGCAGATAGCATAACAGGTTCATTCCGCGTCACTTCCTGTGGTGATGGCATAAAAGGAGGTCGCTGGATCTTAGGAAGACCCATACCTGACAAGGCACCCATCTTGACACAATAATTGATCTCGCAGCCGTTGTCCACCACGGCCAGATGCTGACTGTATCCCTTTGGACATTCATGGGGCCAGGACGCTGCACCTGATTGTCTCATGAATCTTGTCAGGGTTAGCATGCCATTTGCTTGGAGTCCTTTTGATTCTCTTTCGTTTAGTACAAGTGGATTTCCAGATTTACAGCTGTAAAAACCTGCAAATGGGATGGAGTAGCGATATCCGAGCTCATAATCATCGCTGACGCAAACAGTAAGGTCAGTTAGAAGACGTAGGGAGTAGAACTGAGACGGACAGCTCTTTCCTTGAGTTAGAGGATTGATAGTGCTGCCAGTGAAAACTCCACCAAATAAAAATCCTGACTGCTGGTGCACTTGCCCCTCAGCAACACACCAATAGGCCTGGTAGCCTGCACTGCTGTAATAAGTATTGTCGTTGCAGCACTGGAAAAATAACCAACATCTGTAGCACTCGTGTCTGCTCATGGAAGCAGAATCTGAACCTTCCTGAAGTAGAACTGCTTCATAACCAGGCGGGCAAGTGTAAGCTCCAGTAATAGGATTCTTCTGTGTTCTCTGTACGCAGAGGTCGGTGTAGCCCCATCCTGAGCACGTCTGGTACACGCCTCCGAACGTGTAGTTGGTAAGAGGTGCTTTGCAGGTACCGTCATCCACATTGGCCTGGAAGCTGAAGTTGGGTGAATCCATGTCAGTGCACCCGCGGTAAGTATTGTGCTCGTAATACAGTTGTACTGCGTCCTGGATGTAATTATACATCTGGAACACAGTGGATTCAGGAATCTCGGCTAGAACCTTAGGAGTGATGACGTAGTAAATTGGATCCCCAGAGCGATCCATTGCTACCAAGCTATCATCCAGACCTGCGCTCCAAGCATTAGCTGAATAGTTATTTGGCGCTAAGACCGGGCCTCCGAACGTGTGGATTTTAGAATGAACTCTGCTGCTTATATACTGATCAATCATCGTCTGAGACGTCTTCTGTGAATAGCTAGTGCTGAAGCTGAAAACACTGAAGAATGATGCACTAGCGGAGGCTAGGATTGTGCTCTTTTGTGAGGAATACTGACTGACGAACGTAGAGGAGACTTGATCCAACTGTTCCAATGCGGCCCCCACATCTACACTCCTGACAACATGAGTTCCAAAATCTCGAACTAGTAGCTGACTTTCGTAGCGCGCCATGGCGGTTTGGTTTAATTCCAAGTGTGCCGCTATTTGCTTCAGTCTTTCTCGGAAACCCGGATCCTGGGGTGTATCAGGTTCAGAATGAGCCGTGTACCGGATATATCTGGCCTGAAAAGAGTATAAATAAGACCTTTAAAACTTGTATTACCTTAAAATTGTGCAACATTAACGCAAATTGTTCTGCTTCAGTATCCTTGCTGGTCAATCAAACAAGCGAAATTAGTGGAATTTTGTCCTATTCGGAAAAAGGAGAACTCACCAAAACGTTCACATTAATCAACTGTGACCTATTTCATAAAGCTGAACAAACATTGAAAGTAACCAAGTTTCATCGCGCTTATGTCAAAGTGAATTAGGTAATTGGACTAATACAAAAGGGGTCAAAAATACGTGACATTCACCCAAAACACAACCTTGGGTGTGCTGCAGTACGAGCCAGTGATATAAATAAGTACACCAATGTTTATCTTTGTACCTCATACATCCTTTGAGTTATGAATTAAAAGGAATGAAAAGGATGTTGACTCGTGACCTTCAAAGTGAATAAGGTAGGCAACAAATTTTCTTTTGACATTATTGATTTGAAAATATAGTACCCACATCTGCTATTCGACAGACATTCTTGTTGTAATATACAAGCATACCATGTCTACATTTTTATTTCAGGTAGCCCTAGACTTAATGACATTGTGATGAAATAACTTAAAGAATTTATTCGGGACCTTAACACTTTTCGATAGAACACCAAGTGTACTACAATATACACCCTCTTGTGATGATATAAACTTTTTCGATAGGACACACAGTGTGCTACACTTCACACACTCTTGTGATGAGATAAAAGTATGCTAACTGTTGGTACTTGATCACGATGAGTTCGAAAGTTATACCACGGAAGGGAAAATACGTCAAAAAATGAAAATATTAATGCGTGATCATGAGTTTAAAGATAGGATCCAAGACATGGTATATAACACACTTTTTATTAATTACGAATAACGATACCGAGTTTCATTCTTTTATCTTAAATATCTTTAAAGCTGAGAGTAAAGACTGAAAGAAAACTTAAAATATTGAACAGTGACGATGACCTAAAAGACAGACAGGACACGACACATCTAAGATAATATACAAGTATAAAATGTTTCATCCATTTATTCCAAACATTTCTAATGTTATACAGTGAATGGGAAAGTGCAAAAATCCCGTTTAAATATGGGTTATCTTATTAGGACACAATGAATATATTATTATTTTGGCGGTCATATTGTCATATTCCGAGCGGTCTTGTGGGGACACGCCTAATCCAGGTATCTCAAACTTCCTTGTTCGACAGGTAGTTGATTGCACCTATATAAAAATTGTACAGACATGCAGAAATTATAAATCATTTTTCTCCCATTTTCACACAAATCAATGGCAAACTTACTCGAAATATCTGTATTTACTTACGCGAAATATCTGTAATTCTTCTTAAAATTAAGCTTAATTATTATAAGTTTTAAATAGTAACTTACGTGAAAATGTGTCTACATCTGAATACGTCTGTGCAATCACGTTTGTTTTCGTGAATTTGTCACAGGGACTCCAAAAATTTGGAAATAAAATTGGTGAAGGTCTATGGATATACAAGATAACTGAATCTTGGTTCATTCCCCTTCTCCAAACATCCCCTCCTCTAACGCCTCCCCCCCCCCACCAACAGTAGCGATGTGATCATGAAATGGGGAGATAGTAAGTGAATAAATGAGAATAGCACATTTATATTGTAACTGGCTTGAAGTAATATCTTTTCAACCATGCCAATCCAGCATTCAATCTCTTATTCCCACCCCCACCCCGCTTCTGAGTAACATGTGTTCCTTCATTTCTTTATTTAGCACTACATCACTGCTTATTTCTATACCTGTTCTAGAGAGATTAGACAAAACTCTAAAACACTGTATACATGTACAAACATAATCCAATTTAGACCCAAATTTGCATTTACAGAGTTAAGATATGAAGTGCAATACATTACACTGGTCGGACGCGTGTATATACACATGCGTGGACGGTATACAACAAGACGAGTATTCTTCTTCCACGATGGTTTTGTTTGAAAGCACAAGTGTAAAAATGTATTTCATAAATGAGCAAATTTTCGGAACATTTTAATACTGGAGGTGTGAGGTTATGTTTTAAATCGAGTATGATGTTTGCATCGCAGAAATATATGCAACATTATCTCCTAATATGGTCAATTTACATCGTTCACTTTTGATTTTCCACTCGATCGAAATTAACTCAAACATATCGCAATGTAGAAAATGTAACAGCTGGTTATAGTCCAACTAGAAGATCTCTGCACGGCCGGAACAAAATGAAAATTCTAGGGTATAGGTTAGAGAACATCATATACTTCCACTTTTAGAATGCAAAGATTTAAATGTTCAGGGAGCAAAAGAGTTGTGTCCCTTACCTCTAGAAAGTCTAATCAATTTTCCTCTTAAAAATTCTCTACGGAGAAGAGTAATTAAACGACGAGTTTTAACTTTTTAGAATGCATGCCAGTGTTAAGACTGAAAGTACAGAAACATGTAAAACTGAACTCCTGCTTATATATATAAAATCTTTGAACTATTTAGTAATCAATCACCGTCGACAAACAAACATGTTCTCCCTTTCTGTGTGATACATTGAGACACACACAAGCACACACATAAACATACACGCTTGACATACCTGTATCCTAATGGTGGCAGCTTTTTCCATGCATTGATTCTCCTTTACACTTTCAAATTCATCAGAGAAGTGACCACTTATACCGACATTTAGGAACTGAAGGCCTGCGTCGACATTGATTGACCTTGATAATGTTGACGTATAGTCGTTCCAGTGAACGAACAACTCCGCAAACGTTTCAACTTCACTGCTTTTCACTGGAACTATTGTTACGCCATCCGGGATTAAATAAATCCCGTCATCTGACAACTTGCACTGGGTGTAGTTGACGTTTAAAACGCGTCCCCTCTCTTTGTTCATGAGATTATCCCAGCCTCCCCCTGGGAGAGTCTCAAACCTGAGAACCTGATTGTCTGTGGGTCGGAGACAGCCTGGGATCTCCGGGAAGCAAGACGGGTCCATTACCGTTTCTTGGGTCTCCTCCACACGTGAAGATGTTTAGCAACACGAAACTAATGATAACAAGAATTTCTCCCATTCTCAGATTTGGAAGCCTACTCGTCTTTGAAAGGATCACGCAATAACTGAGACTTTGTACAGGGATGGAAATACTCACAATCACTATGGCTTGAGTACTTATATTTTTCGCGCAAAGGAATGAGTCATATAAAAAGGAAATTCCCACCTCAGTCCCCGGTATTTTGTGGGGTTTTTTCTGTCGAGCGTGTTGACAGTCACGAATATATTTTTTAAAACAAAGTGTACTACATGTATAAATTTTAGATAATCTGCGGCCGCTATCTGCCGACGTAGTGCCCCATATTCGTATAATAGAGTATCGATTGTTGACGGTGCATTTTCATAAACAGTGTTAAATAAATATACATAAAAACACATACCAACCTACCTACCTGCCTGCCAGCCTACCCACCCACCTACCTACCTACCTACCTACCTACCTACCTACCTACATGCATACATACATCGGCAGTTTTTAGTTTTATATAACACGATATATGCCAATACACCGATTCTAGACTGGATCATATGGAAGGTTATTATATTTAGGGTTTGATGTATTTCACCAGCTGCAGAAAACTGTATTGTCCAGTCCGTTTCGTTATTATACACACTGAATAAAACTATATTGTCCAGTCCATTTCATTATTATAGAAACTACTTATTTGCTGTACGCACAATACAATATTCCTTTCGGTCAACAGTACATAAAAATAAGACTCTCCCTCTTCATCCAAACTATTCGAATATACTACAAGTATGTTTTGTTTTAAATTCGTTTAAAAAGAATAGTTTTGACACCAAAATAGGAATAGAGTTAGTTTTACTTACTTTATCATTAACTGCACCATTGTTTCGAGCTAACATGCACGTGTACATGGATGCCTTGGCGACAAACACAACCGTGTGGACGAAACGCTTTAAACCTATTGTGCAGCACTTATCAAGCATTACTGAGACGAGATCTGACTCTTGTCTAGGAAATGCGGGTCAGGTGCATCACCATTCAAAACATATGCAACCGCTGTGGAGATGACCACCAGACCGACAAGCTGCAATGCAAAGAACTAAAAGCCAGACGACAATTTATGACGGTCCTTATCAAGCTTCGAAATAAAGCTTAGCCTAGCTCCTGGTCACCGAAAGCGACACACGTCTCAGTTAAAGCAGCGCTGAACGAAGAGCATATTCCCGCCTAACCAGACGATCATAATCTCAGATTCGGGGATAGGCCTGGTACCAGAGTATACACAGCATCACACCAGGGTCGCCAGTGAGGAATGAGCTCAGCAGCAATCAGCGACAATTTTCCAGTCAGAGAAACGGTGCATATCATAAACGTCATAGTCCACGTACACGCCAGCGATCAACATGCCAAACATACAGCGACTACCCATAAACATACCCTTTTCACGGAAGGACAGATCACTGAGAGAGAATACAATGAAATCCTGGAGGCAGTACTGTAAGCCCAAGCACGGCAACAAACTTCAGCAGCTACAGGACAGCGACCATCGCCAGCCCCTAAGCAGCAAAAACCTACACCGCCTGCAATGCAACCATCAACATTATCCCCTAGGCAGAAAAAGTCTACACTGGTGGCAAGATAGCCATCTACGCCAGATCCTAAGAAGCCACAAAAGCCTTCTCCGATGCTATCCAAAGCGGCTAAAAAGGGGTAAGGCGGAAGGCCGCAGAGGAAGATAAGGCCCCTCCTCCGGTCCTTTATTACCTTTTGCCAACCGTCATGCAAAAAGACAATCGTTTTTTAAAGGATAAAATGATACCAGACAGCCACCCCCTATAAGTGGACCTTTCCAAGTTATTCAGAGCCATCACTCCTAGCCTGATTACGATTCTCACACAAGAGATCGGAAAGTAAAAGAAACATACATAACGTATGGATCAAAGACCTTCCAGAATGGTACATAGCAGTAGCAAAATGAACATAGAAAGCACGTCTGCTGCCGACGCTTCCACTCCTTATTCCGACATGACATCTTGATGGCCACGTCTTAGACTGTCGGGACATGGGTTCAGAAGACCTTTCTTCACAAGCCTGGACAGAACAAGCTTTATTTCCAGCACATCTTTAATCAGATGGCTGTACTTCACGCTATTTATGCTGACAGAGAAGTCCTTAATGTGCCAGAGACAAGTGAAATGATGAACTCCACTAACAGCGATACCTATAAAATGAATATCGAAGGACTTAAAAAGCAGTTTCTTGCGAAACATGGGTATGTTGGACAAAGAGTTTCATAATCTGTTTGAGGGATGTAAAGCTTTTAGCTTTGTGCGTTAAAAGAAAAACCTTGGAAGGAACTCATGGGGTGTAACAGTATTCGTTAACAAGAAAATATAGTGTCAAAAATGTGCCTTGATATGAATGATTGCGTTGTGTGCATATTTCTTCTAATTTAGTTAATACAAATAGTGTCCCAAAATTAGTTCTTATATTTGTACATATTTCACCGCAGAGGTCGCAAATTTATGACAATCCTAAAGAAAATGGAATTTAATTGTTTATTGAGAAATTAGAAAGAATAAAATCTAACTAACACGCAGCTGCTTTGGTCCTTGCGGGAGATTTTTAATGCTCGTAGAAAAGATTTTCTTGACTTTATATCTAATGATACTTTGGGAATATTTTAAGTGCAGTTGATATGTATGATGGCGATAATTTATCTCTGATACTGTTAAACATACAACAATTTTAATTTGACTTTTGCAGAAATGTGCATAATTTTTAATATACATGTACATAATGGTTTTCTTTTCAACGAGAAGGATGGGAATAATAACATGCATTGAAAATAATGACTACAGCATAGTCGATTATGTTGTAGTCCCTACAGAGTTGTTTCCCTTTATATCCAATTTATAATGACAGAGAAGAATTCTCCCATTTTCGGACCTTGAAAAGTCTTGAAAATTGCTGATAAATTAAATACTTGTGGTAAAATAGATCAGATGACAAGAGATTGTGTATATAATGAATATATCAGTGAAGGTGGCGTTAGCGACGACTTTGAGGACGTTGACGACGATAATGATTGGCAATGTTTTCGATTGAAAGACATAAGGAATCTTTTCTCCATATTTTAAGAGCAGAATTTTATTGAAGTTGTCCAAGACAAATTCGATTTACTACATTTAAATATCAAGGACTGTGTAAAAAAAGAAAGTTTGGGTCTTTATATAGGGAAATTTGTGCTGAAACACACCCACCGAAGTTCCAAACCTTGCCGCAGAGGATGTAACCCCCAAGGCGGGATCAAGACTGCGATAATAGTGAAATTTCAACTTTTATGAAAATATAGATTTACAAACCAAATTAATCATCTAGACACACAGGATCACGATAGAAACTCATTTAAAAGACTGTGTCCATTGAAAAATTTAATTTTATGAAAAGTCAATCAAAGATATACGTGTACGATCAAGAAATGACCCTAACAATTCTGGCAAGCGTTATAGGGAAAATATAAGTGAATATAAAGTAACAAACAACGACTGGTTTGATTATTTTCGTGCCTTATTAATGTCTAACTGATATGAAAATATGGATGACGACGAGGGTACTGCAAGAAATGAGGATGACAACTTTGAATTGAATAAACCAATTACAAATCAAGAAATAATGGATAGCTTTAGTTCCTTATTAAACTCCATGTCCCGAAAAGATTCTGGTCATTTGTTACCAGTTGACTTTACCATGCATTGTTTCATTTCTTAATGTGCTCTTTGATGGGATCTTCGAAACGTGAGCAATTCCAAGGAGTGGTCAAAATGCATAATATATCCAAAATTTCAGAATGGGAATAAGAACGATCCGAGCAATTACTATGGAATTTCTCTAATAAAGGCACTTGCAAAATATTCACATCTATTTTGAACAAACGGTAGTTTAGATGGGCAGAAAACAGTAATCTAATAAATGAGTAACATGCTGGCTTTAGGAAACACTAAACTAAAAGATTTATGCTAACACATTCAGTTTGCAAACAAATGTTAGAAGTATATCTGGTGTTAGATTTTACTGTTTCTTTATTGATTTTTTTCAAAAGCCTTCGATCATGTACAACATAATAAACTTTTCTCTTGTACAGGAAAGTAATGAAGGATATATTTTACAAGTTTTAACAAATATTTATTCTGGTTTGTAAAGCTGTGTACAAATAACAAATGGACTATCCAGATATTTTAATTGCAGTGTGGGAACAAGACAAGGATGTATTCTAAACCCAATTCTTTTTGGCATTTTTATTGATGATTAAGTTCAAAAGTTACGATATCTGTATTTTCGTCACAAAGATCATACCAGAGATCTTTATCTTATTGCATGCAGATGATGTGACTAATTGTGATGAAACTGTACCGTTATTGCAACAACAAATTAATGCCATATATGGATCTTCTATTGAAAGAGAAAGGGAAATTAATTTAGCAAAATCAAGAACAATTGTCTGAGAAATTATGAGCGTTGGCAATATATTGGCAAACCTACTGAAACTGTATCATTTAACAAACATATGGGGTTGCTTTTCACATCGAGGTTGAACTGGACTAAGGTTAAAAATATGTTGCATCACAAGCGTTGAAAGCAGTAGCTAGAATTTTTAGATATCAACAAATATTTGGAAGATTACATGTACAGGATATATTTAAAATATTTAAATGCTATGATGAAAAGTATTTTATGTTACAGTTCAGAAATATTGGGTATGAGTATTCACCAGAAATAGAAGCAATCCAGGAAATATTTTGTGAAAATATCTTAACGTACCATACTGTGAATAATTATGTTAGTATTGGCGAATGTGGACGATACCCTTCGAGCACAATTTATATGTTCAGGTGAGTAATTAATGGATAAAAATACTATACATATGCCGACAAGCAGATACCCTTTCCAATGTTATATTATTTTAAAGAAACTGCATGATGCCGGCAAAAACGCTTGAGAGAGTAAAGTTAAAAATATTCGAGTTTCTCATTGTTTTTATTAATGGATGGTTAGAGCAAGGGATAGGTGACAGAAGCACTTTTCTAGTTATGTTCAGACAACATCTATTTGATTCCTCAATACAGATCTGGTCACGTAATATATGCGAGTCAACAAAATATGATTGTTATAGTCAGCACAAGTCGGTATTGGAAACTGAGAAATATTTATCATTGGATCTACCTTTCATTTTCAGAAAAAAATGCGTCTTTTCGATGTTCTACACATGATTTAATGATTGTAAGAGGAAGACACTAAAACTGGAAGAGATCAAAGAGTTTACAAATTATGTCTTAAATAAAATATCAAGTGTGTATAAGATGAGGACCATTTTGTATGTATATGTATTTCTTATACCAGTTTAAGACGGACATATCCCGATGAGATGTATTATATCAACCCTTAAGTGGATAGATTTACGAATCTAATGTCTACTGAGAAAACACACCTAATATTTCAAAGTTGTTGCATTTTGCTTTTAAACTAACAGATCAGCTGTTAAAAGTGTCACTATCAACACCTAAACAAGTATAATTGACAATACTGTTTATGGCTCATTTTGTATTAAACTTTGTTTAATATGTTCTTTATTATGTATTATGGTCCGGAGGCCCAAAGTACTGAATAAACTTTCTGTTCCACTCTGATACCTATAAAATAAAACTTTCTACCAACCTCTGTGTGGTTTCTGCTATGACATTAAGCGATGTGATGGTAAAAGTAAACCTCCAGTTCTATACAGAGGAATCGGTGCAGTGGTCCAACTGATTAAAAGCTTGGAGAAACTATTGTGAATCTCCAAACGGAATTAGCCAATCCCAGTACATTGATGATGACACCCGCCAGCACTGCCACGTTTGATGCAACTCAGGTCTGTCACACATGCCAACGTGGCTGGGTGATGATAGGGTACCACCGTTACATCAGCGGTCCATACCCCGTAGCCGCCTAAAACAGCTGTAATGTCCAGTTAAGAATAATTCCAGAAAAAAAACCCCTAAAGTCACCGTTATCTTCAACAACCTCAGGAATGGGCACACATTGCTGTTGGCAGCGCTGGAACGACTTCAACAACAGACATTAGTGCCATTCCCATTAACATGGAAAAATGTATGACCTTTTCCCTGGCTCATCTCCAGTTTACAGATCTGTTTCTACTCAGCATGCTGGACAAACTGGCTACCGATCTTTCTCATCATGACTTCGATATAGCGCACATGATGTCCCCCTTCTGACCGCCAAGGCCGTCTATCCGTACGAATGACTTTCACTGCTCTTCTAAACACTCGCCTAGGTACCTTATACCCACCCGGAAATATTGGAAAAACCTCCTATGGTCCATATATTCTTCTTCCGAGGCGTTAAAGAAAACTTCACGCATGGTAAATGGAAGAAGGAGGGATGGAATATTTGCAGAAAAAATGGCAACGGCCTTGGGTCAAGACGTATCGAGTAAGGTTAGTGATTCGAAGATGCAACATTTACATGCTGACAGCCGCTGGGAACAAGATCTCAAAGGTATCTTGTGGTTGTATGTAGTCCTCAAACCCTCTTCACTACAAACAAGAGTAATGCCTTCATCGCTAGCCTTCTGTGCTGTTTTTCCGCTTATGCTTCGGGCTGTCTATGACAGTACCCCACATATACACCGTGTCTCTAATTCGTGTGTGTCCACCCTCCAATGACTCCCGGGATCTTCGAATAAACGTTGTTGCTCCGTGACTTAGTATAATCTGATGCAAGTTGGAGCCAATTCGTCTACTACTCCGTTGAAATGAAAATGACCAAGTGGAGGTGTACAGATCAATCTGTTTTCTATAAAAACCAATTTACATTCATCGTACACCAAAGAAAGGGAATTAAAATTTATTTTAACATTACCTTAGATATACAAGTTTTTTTTAACAATACAAAGACAGGATAACTAGCGAGAAAAACCTGGGAAATTTTTTCTTTAGAAATCACATCCAATGCAAAGTGCGAAACTGTGAAATGGAACCTAAACAGAAGTGATCGATTTTTAAAAACACCTGAACGTATGAAGTATGGGGTGGGGGTGTCCCTAAAGCTGTCATAATTCTGTGTGGCAGAAATAGCCGAGGTAATTCCGAATGGAATGTACGTGGAGCTTTGACCATCTTTAAACTCGATTTGTGGTCTTTTTACATCGAACATAAGCTTAATCTTTTTATTTTGACATTTTGAATCAAACAAACAAACAAACAAAAAAAAAAATGCAATGTAAATTGATGAAACGTTACAGCACAATGATCATATTGAGAACCAAGTCTTGCGAGAATTTGTGCTCTCTTAGAGCCAATTTGAACAACGGGAAAATTACAAGATGTTCCAAATACCAAATATATCGTTCAAACATGCCCGTTTCTTTCCGATGCGAGTCGAATTACTTAGACACTCTGCTTAAAGGTAATCTAAATGATACTTCCCAAGTTGGTAAGTTTATGGCGGACGAACAAGAAAAGATTTTTATAAAATGATAGGTGTCGAAAATAACAATCGACGACGTTTCAATAATCAGTAAAATCCCTTCACATTAAATTTTTCATTCTATTTATGGAACTTTGTAATGAACAAAAGGAAGATAGATAATGACTGGCTAAAATATGATTGGGCACCTGCATGGCACTTGCAAAGGATGCCGACGAAGATGACGATGAAAAGAACAAAAATAAAAACACAATGAGCAAATAAATATCGGGCATACAAATGCCTTATATTGGAGTTGTTATAGGGATGTATGGTGACTGATATTATTAGGTACACAGTGGAGACATAAGTGAATCTAGCAATGCGGATGTCACTATAGTACTCTACTGGAATTTAACATGACCAAACACTCCAGGGTTTATGGAATTTACCCCGACTGACCAATGCCCATTGTGACGGACCAATACTTAGTCTGACTGACCAACGCATACTTTGACTAATACCTGTTGTGACTGACCACAACCTATTCTGACTGAACAATACCGACTGTGAATGACCTTGCCTATTTTTACTGATCAGTATCAATTATTACTGACCAATAACTATTACGGCTAACCAACACATACTGCCACTCTACAATATCTATTTTGACTGACCAATATATATTTTGACTAACATGCTTGTGACTGACCAATAACTAGTGTGGCTAACCTGAACGTCGTGCGACTGAACAATATCTATTCCGACTTACCAATATATAATGCGACCTAGCAGTGTCTGTTTTGACTGACCAGTACCTATTCTGACTGACCAGAACCGATTCTGACTCATCAAAACTGATTGTAACTAATCAACACTGTAACCATTCATTGGAACTGAAAATGAGAATGTTATTAAGGATGGCCATAGGCAAGGCGGATAAAAAAAAATGTATTGCTATAATGGGAGGAATTAGTTGGGCAAAATCAAAAGCGACATGCATTTAAACAATTCCACAGGGCTGAATTAGCTGAAAATAGACATGTATTATTACAAACTCATAGTGATGAATGGCAGGAAATATAAAACAATGTAACAAACTTCCATGTATGAATGGCGGCGGACAGACATACATTGTAACAAAACCCCCTCGGAGATGTACAGCAGGAAATATGTTCTATTTCTATATATTTGTTCCATTACACAAATAACCCTTTAAAACTGCGATGCTGGCTTTTGTAAACAATACATATAATAGATTTTTGCAGTGATTGCAATTTATTGGCCAAATATATTTTTAAACTTCCGATTCAATAGCAGCATTGATGGATAAAACAGTTTAAAGTGAGCAAAACTATTTATTTATTTATTTATTTATTTATGTATTTATTTATTTATTTATTTTACGTGTGTTATTACAACTCTATGGTATTAAACTAAGTAAAAGAAAGAGCGAAAACTAGCATGTTTTGTAAAATTCAACAAACTATCTATGTCCCTATAATACAAAGTGAAAATGTAAAAAAAAACTTACGGTGTTACGAATTAAATCCCAAATAACTCTAGAATTACTAACACAAGTACTAAAGTATACAATTCTAAATAAACTTTAGTATACCAAAATAAATCCAACGCTGAAAAAGTGCCGATGTGCCTGTTATACACTGAATAATAGTGATGTGTCAACAGTCTTCTTTTGAATCACGATAATACAATCCAAGAATATATCCTTATTTGAATTTCACTATAAATACAAGTCTCTGTTTCAAAGAATATTATTTTAGATGAGCACGTTTTATTTCCAGTGAATAAATAATTCGAATAAATAAATTCCAGCCTAAATGAAATACTGGACACAACAATACGACTGATTTCTGCTTCAGATGTTATTGGACGAATAAATAACTTTCCCAATAAACAAGATTTTATACTCCTCTACCTGACATAGGTCACAAATAGCATTTTCTAAAAAAAAATCTATTAACTAATGACAAATTTCATTTTAGAAGGTTCCAAATGTTAGTTGTAATTAGACAGTCTGTTAATAAAGTATAATAACGAACATGGTAAACACAATGTCCTTGACTCAATTTAAGATAATAATCCTAATATTTATCCTTCAGTCAGTAAAAAGGTAAACAATGTTATTTACAAAACTGTCACTGATTTTGGACAAGGTGAACTGTACAGCATTACATTACTCACAGCATACAATGAAATAAAAATAAATTAAAACGCTAACAAATAAACAATGCAATAGCAATGTTTTAGTTTGTATTGTGTTTTGTTTTTCGTTACGACAAAAGTCATTTTATACATTTTTTGTCAAGCTTCAAGAATTAATAGATTCTTGAAAGTGTGAAATTTTTTTATTTAAAGTACTAACTTTTGTGTTCAATTTTTTCAGTGAAAGCTTCCAGGATGAGTAATAAATCATTATCCAAATATTATACAGTTTCTAAACAAAATTTTGAGCACACATGTTCTGTTTATGTCATGGCAGTCACATTATATCTACTACTAATGGCATGCTCTTCATATCATGCCACGTTGTCACTCGCAGATGCAGTACACCATGTCAGCTTGAATTCATGAAGAAATGCAGTACATCATGTCAGCTTGAATTCATGAAGAAATTCTGTACACCATAGCTTGAATTCATGAAGAAATACCGTACACCATGTCAGCTTGAATTCATGACGAAATGCAGTACACCATGTCAGCTTGAATTCATGAAAGAAATGCAGTACACCATGTCAGGTTGAATTCATGAAGAAATTCAGTACACCATGTCAGCTAGAATTCATGAAGAAATGCAGTACACCATGTCAGCTAGAATTCATGAAAGAAATTCAGTACACCATGTCAGCTAGAATTCATGAAGAAATGCAGTACACCATGTCAGCTTGAATTCATGAGCTACATTCGTAGATGCAGTACACCATGGCAACTTGAATTCATGAGCTACATTCGTAGATGCAGTACACCATGGCAACTTGAATTCATGAGCTACATTCGTAGATGCAGTACACCATGGCAACTTGAATTCATGA
>JAECUM010065356.1:0-21798 GCA_016617855.1 Megalonaias nervosa | reverse complement strand
ATATAGTGTATTTACTCATATAATAACTATATATATGTTCAAATTCAGTATATATACTTATTTATTAACCCTATTCATATTTTACTTAGCGGGCAGATATATAAATATTGTGGGCAGATTTGAACTTTGAAAACAGAATATGAAATGTTATATATAGTATTCTTCCCACAAGGATGAAATTTATTAGCATTCTGCCCACAGATACAGTGCAGTTATATAAAGTTCAGACTACCGACGACGTGATATTGTGATACCTTAAATGGTCTATAATATATGCAGTCTGAAATATTTTAATATCACATTTATGGACACTTGTCCATATACAAACAAAAAAATTCCACTTTTTTTTTTCAATCAACGCGGAGAGAATGTATAAATTCACCCAGCAAACATATAGACAATCGGAAAGTCCTCGTACTTTTCCACTGTTTGATGGAAAGCAGTGTATGATTGTATTCCAAATGTAACAAATTATGTTGTCATTTTGTTGATATATCTGTGCCATTTTCATGACAACTTCTGCGTATGTTTCATATTTATTATGAAGATGATGACTTATTTGATGCTTCTTGATGAAGTCTCGGCTTCTCTTAGACCGATACTATTACGGTACCGCAATTCGGCTGTCATAGACCACATATATAGGCTTGCATGTTGAACCGAGCAAAGTATGCATGTATATAGACTACCCAGCTAACACACAACGTTTTCACAACGTTGCTGTATGGTTGTATTTTGGTTACGTGGGAAAATAACGTTTTGGCAACGTTAATAAAACGTCACACATGAACATGATCTTAATTAGTTCTCTGATCTAAAAGATATAATAAATTACAAATGGTATGTATGTGCATTGATCCTAATAGAATGGACAAGAAATAATATAATTTTTACAAAGGTAATATATAATTGTTTACAACGTTGTACCAATGTTGTGGTTAACTTTCCAGTGACAGGGGGAACAATCATGGTTTCGTAGTTTATTCGTTTTTATTTTCAAAACCAATAACTATAAGAAGGTTGCAACTTTTGTAGGAAAATATTTTACTCGTCTGCTTTTTTCGATTACAAACATGAGGTACTGTCATTGCCTTGACAATATTCTAGTATCTACGAACCGAAGTCTAGCTCATCCTGTACCGACCGAACCGCAGTTGTGGCAGACACGTATCTCCTGTTTCCAGCTATTTTGAACTACCAAGGTATGAACTTTAAATAGTTAATGTAATTCGTATTTTTAGTTGCAAAAAATAACGTTTATTTATTGGTTGATGTCTGTTGATGCCATCGTGCACATGTAAGCTGCTACGAGCTAGGCGCGAGGTAGTGCCATGGCTACAATCGCATTTTCAAACAAAGAAAATGGGACTATCGGCCAACATGTTCAACTTATGAAATGACCTAACTGTTTGGCATATTTTTGTGACTTTTATCCGACTCGTATTAAGTAAATTATATTGTTACACTGGTACATTTTTGGAAAGAAAAATATCGATAGGTTACCGTGGTAAAATGCTGTCCGTTAGGCTAACATTTCGAATTACGCGCGCTTAGGTCAAGAGCGTAAGATTTATCGTTCTTGACCAAAACTTTTTTTTTTTTAAAATAGCAAGTAATGCAAATAGAAATCAATCACAAGATAAATTAAAATGAATTTATGTTAAGACATATGTATACATATGCTTATATACATAGCTGTGAAAAAATAAAATGCATATTAAAGGTAATTAAATTTTGATAATTACTGACATGAATTACAGTTGTAAATCTAATAGTGGCATGTTTTCAGTGATAATTATGTACATGAGCTTTTTGCAATTAATAAACACAGCACATATGAATAACATCTGTCATCAGCTATGCAGTATATTTACTAATTCACAAGATGGAAGAACTTGTTTACATTGGAAATTGATGGGTCTAGGTCAGTTGTGTGATTGGGGATTTGACTTAAATATAATCTTTTATTTCATTTACTACTCTCTAAATATGAGTAAGTCAGTTATACACTGCATTCATGAATTTAATTCTAATCTAAGGTAGTATAACTGTTTTGTGTTACAAAATGTTGGGTAATTTGTGGCAGTAAAATAAAAATGCATTTTGCAGCATTTAGAAACATTTGTTCAATGCACATCAGACTCGTCACTTCAGTTGATAATAGTCTTGTCATCTTGTAGACGTTATAAATGTTAGTGTTCAATACTAACATCATATACATTGAATCAACACCAAAATTTGTTTGGAAATGGAAGATTATGACATGAAAGCATAAGTTTGTGTTGCTCAGACACATATTTGTGAACATTGTGAGATGTGTAATTAGTTAAATTATAGGTCATAAAACATACTCTACAAGACTTGTGCATGTAAACAATATTTACAATGGATTCTTTTTTCATTGATGTGTTTATTCTGTTCATGATTCCATTGGGTTTTTTATTTTCCTTTCTTAGGTATACCAGTGTCATCTCTAAGTCTGATGCCAAAACCATCCTCATTGAATGCAACTTTACAGATACCAGTAGTGAAACAACACGTCCAGGGAGTAACAAAATACAGGATTCCAGTGACAGTAAGTTTTATTTTTTTTTCAAATAAATTGTACAAAAAGCATGTATTTCATTTCATAAATATTTTTCATTGTTAAACCTGTTCACTATACAGATCTTTACAAGGAGTTAATAGCAATGATTTTGATCTTTCAAAACAGATGCTTCATAAATCTCTTAGAGATTTCCAGCTCAGTGTACTTATGAAACTGGACACAATTATTGAGAATCAGCAGGAGCAGCTGGCCCTCCTAAGGAAAGTTTTAGTTAACACACAAGGCCCAGACACAGAATGTACAGATGAAATTCTTGCAATGCCATGTGATTCAGTGGAGGAACTAGAGGGCCTTTGCCAGAGGATGGAGGAGAATCCAGAACTCTCTAAGAAGATGGTAATTCGGGGCCTTATTTTCTCAGATAAAACTGTTATCGTGTCTATAACCTTTATTTACTGTTGTAAACCTCAATATGCATCCTACAAGTGCTGGGGCACCTGCAGAATTATTTTCAAGGGGGGGGGGAGAACATGTAGTGGTCAGCTATTAAGTTTTTATGGATGTAGGCCAAAACATGTTTAGAGATGAACATGTACAGGTGTTTTACTACATATACACTAGTACATATTTTTTTGGCTATTTTAAATTCAATCTTAGAGTGAATGTCATTTATGAAGTTAAATGATTCACGGTGGTTAATTTGTTTTATTATTGCTTTTAGTACATTGTGTTGCATAGTTGGTGTTGCCAAACTGTTTCAGGTTTGAGCAAACAAATTTGCATGCAAAACCCATGTAAAAAAAAAAAAAAATAAAAAAAAAATAAAAATACATTAAAGCATATTTTGTCACATTATTATTATTATTATTATTATTATTATTATTATTATTATTTTCAGATATAGTACCTGAGCTCCCTTGATGGGTATAATATTGGGGATAGTGTCTGCAGGATGATGAAAAAGCTAGGAACAAAAAGACTCTGGTCAGAGTATAGCCTAAAGGGACGTAAAGGGGAAAAACCATTTCAAGAGCTTCTGATATGCCGGGTTTTGATAAGTAGGTATGACTTGATTTCAGTTGTCTGTTTTTCATGTGACTTGCCAGAGATTTGTAAATGAATGAATAAAGTACAACATGTTTCTTCACACACATACTGCAATTACTAGTATATGAAATAACTTGAGACCACATTTCAAAGTATGTTTTATAAATACTCCATTGATTATTGCTGGCATTTAGAACAAAGCAATGCATCCTTTGTTGTGAAACTTATTTTAAAACAGTGTTACTCTTGCAGAAGCCTGCTTGAAGAATAATGGCAAAGCAAAAGCAAATAAAATTGAAGAGGCCATATAGGAAACTCTCAAATATGCACCCAACCAACGCAGAGGGATAAAATACAAGGTTAGCCATTTGACTCTTATTTCATCAATATTGGATTCAATTTTGTCTTTTAAAGCATGGTATTTGTAAAGCGGATGCATTTCTAAATTGCAAACAAAATCAGCTTATTGTAGTTCCCAGGACTGTCAAATCTGGAGTACAGCTAACTACATTTTACATCCATCTTGTCTGATCAGGCAAGTGCTTCCACTTGGAATTTTTATTCACATGAAATATCTGGACAAAATAAATTCATCTTTGCGTAAATAGATTTCACCATCCACTTGCCTGAAATGACAAGTGCAGAGTTACCTTGTAACTTGGCTTAACAATATTAAGGGAAGCACAAGTGCAGTCAAGAAAGTTTCATACATTTTCATAAGGGGTTGTCCATAAAGGACATACGCAGATAATACCTGTTTTCCTAAAGCCCCCTCTTCCCATGGCCACTTTTGTCTGCATGTGGCTTACACCTCACCCCACCCCCCTTTGGCTGCGGATGTCCCCATATAACATTATACACCACTCTATGGTTTTGGTAGCAAATACATATGCCACGCAGCAGCTGCAGTTTCAAAATTCCGCGCACACAGGAAAAATATTAGAGGGAACGTTGGTAGTGGTGGCTACTGCAGGCAGCTGCCTGCTTCAAGGGAGGCTGGCACTAACTCTGCGGTCGCATGGTCAGCCAGGGTCTTCATCACAGGCCAGGCACTATGTTGTCTGAATTGAGAGCGTTATTCAGGTCCGCATGGCTGATATGTGGGCCATGTAATCAATATCAAGCACTGGGAGCCAGACCTATGTATTAATGCCAACCCATTCATATATATTCTGTGGCACGAATCGTACAAATTGAAATTAACAAATAATTTACACTTAAGGATCACCCATAAAGGACGTCAACAAAACATACTGGAATGCAAGCAGTAGGCCTAAATCAGCTGTTCAACACAGAATATCATAACAAAAAATACTAGCTTGCGGACATCCCCAATATCCTTTACACCCCCTCCCCCTTGTCCGCAGTTGTCCGCATTTGACCAACCCCCAACCCCCCATCTGTGCTGACATCCTTTTGGATAATCCTTAACGCTAGTTAATGTGACATTTAAATATGTAAGCAGTGCTGAGATATTTGACTTTGTTTAAGCATTAAAATTATTTTTTAATTTGGAGGTACCTGAGCAGAAGAAGAAACAGATAAACTTTAGAGTAGAGGAGGAGACTGATTCTGATTCCTAATCTTAATTAAATCTTGAAAATAAACAAAAAGTGATATTAAAATATATGTTGTATTGTTTCCTTTTTTCATTTTTGTCTCTTAAAAACTGTCTGAACCTTCAGTTTGTAAATTCAGGGGAATTCCTTATCAGGCAAAAGTCATGTGATTTACCCGTCTACTTTTACTTTATACCCTGCAAATTTAAACAAAAAAAAAATATCCCCATTAGGGTAGGTCCCCCCAAAACCCCGGCCTATTTTGTCAACTCACCTGCCCCATTTAAATATAATGGAAGGCCCTGCTGTAAAGCCTGTTAGGAAAAGTACCCAGCAAGAGGATTTAATACTATGAACACAAAAGCAATGTTTGCATATAAACCATGTTAGAAAACCTGCACACTTGGAGAGAAACTGATTGCATATTTGAGAATGGACATATGTACTTTTATTAAAAATGTATCCTTACTAATTTTAAGATTCTGTTTCAGTGTATGCACAGATAAATAAAAATTCTATATTGTGCAGAGTGCATTTTTATATGTGCTACTTTAAACTAATTTGTGATAGCTGACATGCATCATTGCATGCAGAGTGCAAATATGTACAATGTTGGAACAATTAGTTTACCCTGGCATCTTATCGCTATTATTATTATTATTATTATTATTATTATTATTATTATTATTATTATCATTATTATTATTATTGTCAAATGACTGGTGATGTTCGGTTTGTCGGAAATAAAATTGGTGCAGAACTGACATCTGATAGGTGACAATGGCAGTCTTGAAATTCCTGCTATTGCAACTCCTAGATGGATGACAATGTTGACATTTTTGCAGTGTTGTCGATTTGGACAATCTTGCCAGCAGTGGGGAATGTGTGTTTCAGAAACACAAGCAGCTTTCATCAGATTTCCATATAGGTTTCGAATGTTGTAGGAAGGTTATTTTATAACGTTAAATAACAACGTTGTAGCAACATTCCAGCAAGTTCACCAAATCGCGTTGCCACAACATTATATGACAACGTTGCCACAACCTTACTGCAACGTTGTTGCAACGTGGAATTGTTAGCTGGGTAGAGATACAGCAGGAAGGTCTTAACTATTTTCTGAGTTACTGGTATTTTCAGTCTGTATCACTGAGATAAGATCCTTTATAGGGGGCGACCATTTCATTTTCAGGATTTTCTTTTAAGCCTGGATATTTTTTCATTTATCGAAGATCATTATTTTTTTCAAGTAAAATAATGGCAGTAATATTTTTGTGTGCAACAAATCAGAGTAGAGATATTTATATCAGGCTATTTCGGAGCCAGATTTTAAAAAACAAAATAATTCCAGCTGCCTTCTCCCCCAGTTAAATAGTTGGTCCCGTACAGACACTTTTTGTCAAATTTAATGGGTTCTTTTCACTTTTAGGGGGACAGCTTATTGTTTCATCATTTATTGTGAATAGTGCTTGCTTCTTACATCAGAACAATATGAATATACTAAATTCCTTTAAAATGTTGCATTTATTCCATACTTCAGTATGCACCAAATGAGCTAATACTTGCATTTTTCAGTGTTTATTGAAAAGAATAATTACAGTTTAGAGACACAGGGCATGCAGTATAATTGAAGTAGCAGGTAAATATTTTAAGTAATGGGGATTTGGAGTACACCCACAAATGGGGCACAGGAATCAGTAAAAATAGGAATGGTGGCCAGTTCCACTTAGCACCCTAGCTGCCAAGTAAAGCTGTAAAGCTTCTGATTGATGGTAATTTACTCTACAGTTTTGTATTTTACCCTTCGCTGCTTGGCAGACAAATGTATGTTAGGAGTCCAACAAAATAGTTCCACACGTGATCCTTTTACTTTGATTTTAGCAAACCATCACAATACACAATCTAATATCGTCGCAAGCCATGGGCAGCAATCCGCTATGCTCCTTTACCACCCAAGGCTGCCTGTCCATCATTATAAGTAAGGAATTCCTGACTTTTTCTTCTACATATTTAGCAACATCTTTATGTTCTCCAATAAAGCTACAGTAGAGACAAGTTTGTATGAAGAATTTAAGGCATACATATTTTTGTTTTTTATTAGCTCTCATGCCTTCTCAATAAAAAAGATGTACCTAAGTAATAAAAAAAGTATTTTGCTGGGTTGTAACTAATGCAGTCCCCTTTACTCAAAACAAGTTTGTAGAACAATGATAACTCCTTATTCACTGTATGATTTCAACACAAAAGATGTATGTTGAGTTATTAACTTCCACTGTGTTCCAGCCAGAAATTTCTTGCCATAGGGATTAAGATATGGGCACTTCTTACCATTAAAGCCCTTTTGTACAAGAAGGACCTTTTCTAGGGAGTCACATGAACATATTGATATTAATTTCACAAATAATTATTGTAATCTGTCAAGTAGAATTTACAAGGAAAGAAAGAAGGCTGACAATACTGAACTCTCATTAGCAATTCCATATTAGGAGTCAGTTGACCCCAAAGTTGTCAAATCCAGGAGTCACATTCAGATTTTTAGGAGCCGGTACAGATGGTTGATACTAATTGTGTCATAGTAATACAGTATCTTATTTCCTAGGGTAGTCAAACACGCAACTGTCAACAATGTATACTCACATCTGTTGACATATGCGGTTCACTTTAAATCATCAGAATAATAAAAAAGACAGAACCTGATATGCATGTGCATTATGCACAAGCTTAGTAATGTGAGGTGATTATCCCTGAGAAATAGTTTTAAAATATAGATTTCTTCAATACTTGTCCAGATATGGCAATTGACTGACAGTCACACATTGGTGTAGGGTAGCTAAAAATATCAACATGGTGTTTGTTCAGTATTCACCTAGAGGGTTATTATCAATGGAATATAGGAAATAAATAAAAATCCATGTGATGATTGGCAATGGTGAGAAAGACTTGAAACGTTTGATGCGGACATATTTATTTTGGTTTGATTTCTGCAGCAGTAATATGCAAAAGGAGAGCCTATCCTGCATTATATTTGTCAAATCTGTGTAATTTAAGCAATATTTTGCGCAGGTGGTAGCTCCATCCATTGACAGTTTTACACAAAACCCCCAAACTTTAAAAGCTTTGTTTTTCTAATTATAAAACTTCCATAAGCAATAATAATAATAATAATAATAATAATAACCTGCAATGTGCGTTCATTGCTATTTGCAGTTTTTCTTGTCCATTTCACTATGTATGTACCTCTCAACCATTCCTTCTACAATCATGACAGTTGGAAAATCAGGTTAATAGAGTAGATGGAACATAATGTGTTATCTAGAGTTTCTGTTTATAGTTGTTATAGAAGCATACTTAGTATTGAAAATTAAAATAAGTCTTGCCAATATAGTTAAGTGTGCAGTTATTAGTTAGGTTTTTTTAAATCTTAATATCTTAAATACTGTAGGTGGAGATCTGAAAGTTGGTTTATGTCATTGTCAAGGCCAGGGCTATGATATATATATATATATATAGCCTATTTGGGTTACATTTCTGACCTTGCCAGTGGCAGGTGTAAAGCAGATAGGGCCACGTGCAATTTGGGTGCCACTACAAGAGCGTGCACATTTTGACAATTTAGATTTTTTTGCCCTGCAGCAACACAGGTACTGCTGGGGCCATGGCCCCACCAACCACCACGCCATTGCCCCTGGGTCTCAACTTGGAAACTGTTGAGGTACCCACTCAGTAACCATATATATTCAATACAGACCATGGGTCATGTCCCTTATGTTGTGGACTTGGCCCTGGGTGCCATATCTTGGAGACAGGTGAGATCCCACATTCAAACCATATATTGCTTGAAGGACATGAGATGAAATCAGATTTATTTGCAGTACAGACCCTAGGAAAGGGGACTTGCTCATGGGTCATAACTTGGAAACTGTTGAGATTCCCAACCTATAACTATATATATGTTTGAAGGGCAAGAGGAAATAAAATTAGACATATATCCAGCACAGACCCTGGGTTATTTCCTTGGGGTTGAGAATTTACCCCGACTCGTAACTTGGAAACTGTTATGGTCCCCATCCTACAACTGTATATACATTTAATTGACACAAGGGGATATATGCACTTGTACCTCCAACATGTATCCTGGGTCATTTCCCCTTTAGTAGGGGACTTGCCTTTGGCTCATAACTTGGAAACTATTAAAATTCACACCATGTAACCATATATACACTAACTAGATATGAAAAGAAAAAAAAAACAAAACACATTTACAGTATTGAAACATTTGCTCCAAGATCAGGCCATACCTTTAGTGGCATATATTGGATTTTTGGTGATATGCAATGCCATATCATTAACCTAATCCTGTTTTTTGTTCTGTATCTCACTTTGGATTACATTGATTTTGATGTTTACCCAAGCAACCATTCAGTGTGAAAACTATACATGCTTCTTAAAGAAAATGTGGAATCATTGTGCATAGATACTTGCGTAATTTTGAACACAATCCTCCAATATTATTCTCCTAGGAAGTGTTTACTGAAATCAGCCTATTGGCAGGATGATATTTTGTAAACTTACACCAGGAACTAGTGGGTGTGTTGCTGTCCTTTCTGGAAGGTCAAGGTCACAGATCATAGTTGCATTTACTTTTAGTGTGCTGTTTGTAACTCTGAAACTGATGGAATTAGTGGCTTGAAAATTTGTGTATTTTTACATATATGTAAGACATGGGTGCCAAACATGTCATACATAACACCTTCATGGTTTCGTTTCATGGTGAAAGGTTGACAATACTATCGTTGTTTGGAGCTGTAACTCACAAACGTTTAGATAAAGTAATAGATATAAAACTTGGTATTGTTATACATCATGACTTGATGTTGTCACTTAGTACTTATACCTATCTTTAAGGCCAGGTCTCAGGTCAGTATCATGTTTTGTGTGTCCAAACTGTCACCTGTTAAATTGCTAATAGAATGAAATTTTTCACCCTGTAAAAACAGTTTGAGGGTGTATCTTTTACCTGTCATGTGTACCAACAGCATGGTCCTATCAGTAAGATCAAAGTCACATGTGAAGCTTACTCGTATTTTGTATTAGGACTGTTGAAGGTAATGTTATGCAACTTATGTTTACATCATAACTTCTAAATGTGCCATTTATTTGTCATGGAATTTTCATCAAGGTTAAAATCATAGACCAACATTATCTATTTTTGTGTCAGGTCTCTAGCTCACAAATTCTCAAGGATAGTAATAGTTAGATGAAACTTTGTATATTCATCCATCATGACCTAATGTATTATCACATAACACACTATTTTGATTCATTGTTTAGGTCCTGGTCATTTTTCCTGGTTGGGCTGTAGTTCAGAAGCTATTTTAGTAATGAAAATAAAATTATTTTAGATAGCGTGTATTGTATCACTAGCATGATCCTATCTGCAAAGTTATCTGATGGTTACTTACTCGTAATATCTTGGCTGCAACTTTAAAGTCATTAAAAGTAGCATTATCAAAATTTTAAAAATGTTACATCTTGGCTTTTTGGTGACTTTCATAATCTTTCTCTAAAGATTATGGTCACATGCCAATATACATATTTTTCTTCCAAGTCTTGAATTAAAAACACATATTAAGAGAGATGAAACTGAAAATGCTCATATCCATGATGACCTGACAGTGTTTCATAGGCTACTTTGAATGGTTCTGTCATGAAGGTCAAGGTACTCAATTTTTGTATCCAAGCTGTAGCTCTAAGTTATTTAAGATATTAGGAAGAATGTATGTATACTGACATATAATGACTAGGGCCAGATTAAGACCTTTAGAGGCCCTATGCACTGAAAAGATTATGGTGCCCCTCCCCCAATGTAATTCAAAATAAAAACAATACTAAACCATAATTTCTCATGTTTTTGGTGCCCTAAGAATGTGCTTAGTCTGCCTATTGGATAATCCAGCACTGATAATGACTAGAGAGTATTTTGCATACCATGCTCTGTCATTTCTCATGGTCAAGGTCAAGGTATGAACATTTCTGATGACATGTAACTTAGGTGTCATGTTAAATTATGGTATGAATATTGATGTTTTTATAAAACCCATCTTAAATTGGACATACTGTACTGTGTTAACTCAGTATGTGCCCATCCCTCTGTTAACATTTCCTTGTCCAGCCCATAACTTTTTAACAGCTGGAGAGATTTTCATTAAACTCGGCCCAGGTATATATCATGACTAGATGGTGTCTCATGTACCACAGACAGGCCCCTTGCCACAAGGTTTAGTTAACAGCAAGGCAATGGAAAATGTAATTATGTGATTTGTAAATTGTCATGAGGAAACCACCTATGCCAATGAAGATTTTTTAAATTAAACTTTAACTAGTTGTATATCATAACTAGAGCATGTGTCACATACCATAGCCAGGACCCAAGTCTTGAAGTTATGGTCACAACCAGGGAAAATATAAATCAGTGATCTCTATCCATGTACAGATATAACATCTGAACCAATGGAGATATTTTCATGAAAATTTAGCCTATTATATATATGAACTTAATAGTCTCACCTATTCAAAGTCATACCCTCTGCCCCTAAAGTTAAGATGAAAAACAAGTCAGTGGCTGGTTTCCTTATCCAGGCTGTCACTTTTTACCCACTCCAGATAGTTGAAAGTTTAACCCAGTTCCACGCCTTATCATGTCACTAGAAGGTTTCTAGGTCAAAGATCAAGGTCATTTGTAGGGAAAAGGTCATGAAATGGGCATATAATGTGGCGAGCGGTTCTAGTTACATGAAGCCTCAATGTTGTGTAACATCTCATTGTTTTGGTGCCACCTTCAAGATCAAAATTATAGACTTTGAGGGAGTATTTTATGTGCTTTTACCATCAACCCATGTGATACTGATGTGCAATTTGTGGGTGTCTTAGCTCTCTCTGTTGTGGAATATTTTCATCAACTTTATGTACATGCCACATAATAGCAGTATGGGGTTAATAATGCACAAAAAGGGAAGGGAATGCAGCCTTGCTGCTTTTCTGAATAATTTTCTGTTAAGTTCAATATGACACAGATTGTGGTACCAAAGTATTCCTCACATGAACATATTTATGGAATAGGTTAAGAATATGAAGATTGTTTCAGCTTCTAGTAACTTCATAGAAAGTGAGACATAACACAATATTATACATTATTCATTTATTATCTGACCTGCATGAACTTGTGGAGTGACAGAATCTTAATTCCCATAACAACCAGATCACAAATATATTTTGAAATCTAAAAAAGCAGCCATATTTGATCAAACTTTCCAGGAATATTTTTAGGCAAGTTTTGTTTTTGATGGCTTCCATTGCAACCATTCAAGCTCCATAGCAATCAGGTAGAAAAACATACTTTTCACATCATGAGAAAATGTACTGGTAAAATTTTAAGCAAAGAATTGAAGGAAATATTTATCACGACATGATCTACAAATTAATGTGCATCTTTTGGTCTCAATGACAGCCAAGTGAGAAACAAAATTTTGATATCTTCAAAACAACATTATTTAATTTTTTTCAAACTTTCAGGAAATATTTCAGCTGATGTGTTTTAGTAAATGGTTCTTATAGCCACCATATCTACTATTTATCTTTTATATCAACCATGTGGAAGCATATTTCAGTATTTTTAAAACCACAATGGCAATGTAAGGCAAACTTTATTTCTTAAAAAGTTATATCTTGGTGGGGGGCTTTGATATTCTTTCAAACCAGATTTTTTTTTACCTCGAGATAAAAATATTTCAACTAGTATAACAGATATAACAAGCTCTTGTTTACAAATGAGAGTAAGAGTATTTTTTCAAGCTATTTGTGGCCCTGAATTTTAACTTTTAAAAATCCCACCTACCCTTCATTAAATGGCTGATCCCTCAGCTCAATGCATCTCTGAAGCTAGTTTTACCTGCAAATTGTTTTTATTTTCTTACTTTTATTTGAATATGAGCTTAATGAGTCATCTCAGGCCCACTTGGACCTCTTATACTTGATTTTTTGAAAAGTATGTTTCATTAATACTTATACAAGTCACTTAATTTTTTTAAAGGAGACAATCCTTGATTAATAGCCATCATTCAAGAGATGTGGCCAGTTCAAACTATTTCCTTTTTATACTTTCATGTCAACAAGTGGGCAGTATATGGGATTTACTTTGTTCATCTGTGTGAGTCTGTCTGTCTTCCTTGTACATGCTATAACTCCTATACTGCTTCACTTGTTACCATTGAATTTGTTGCACTATGGGTGAACTTTGGATGAGCAGGTGTTGTGCACCAAAACCTGGGCAACTGTGACATACTTTCCAGGGTTTATTGAGATAATGGTTAAAAATTGAGTCTGGACTGTAATCAGAATACCTTCTCCTATTGCCATCAAACTGGACTAAAGGATAGATGTGTGTTGCATACAAGAGCTAGGTTGTTGTGATCTAATTTCCATGACATATTAAAATTGCTTAAAAATTTTGTTTATCCTTCCTGTCTGGGCTGTAACTCCTATTCGCTAAAACATATTTACATAAAACTTGCACTGTGTGTGCATATTGGAATGAACATATACACAAAACCTGGATGACTGTACCCTGTAACAAGATTGAAACCAAATAGGTATGGATTAAGTGAAAACACTGAACACAATGTGTGTGAATGAAATGTTTATGATAATAAAGTATGAGAGTCTCTATACACCCTCACCACAAATATACAACAACCAGATGGGAAAAAAAACCATGAACACTCTAATAAGACTTAAAACCGGGACACAATGTTCATTGCTTTACACATAGCATTAGTGTTCCTTCAGAGATTTAATTACACAGGATCATTATATATAAACAAGATACTGACACCAAAGCTGGAGCTAGACACTCCTTTAAATGTATAAAAAAATTCACCTGATGATATTATGATATGCTAAATGATACTGATGTTATCATATACAAAGATTGTAGCATTGCATTCACCATAATATGAAAATGCTTTTAATAAAAATGTGTGTGGTTCATATAACTAGATGTTTTGTTCAAAATTTCAAAATTGCCAGTTCAAAGTTCAACATTCACAGTTCAAAAGTCACATTCTTTGAATAAATTTATCCAGGGTCTGTTCCACCCTCCTTCTGAACTCAACGGTTCCTTGGAATTCCAGCAACTTCTATATGGAATGCCAATATCTTTCGAATATCAAGGTATGGTACATCACATACATGTAGATTTGATGTTCTAAAGAATATTATTTCTAATTTTATTAAGTAGCCAAAGGTATGATTTTATGATGTGATTGATATGCTTATTCCACAGAGAGATATTTATCAGTAGTGTAGTGGGGCTGTTTACGGACAATGGGAAAATACATTACAGACCCACCCACCCACCCCCGGCACGTTTACAGGCAAGATTTATACGAATAAAAAATCACCCGGGGCACATTTACGGACAATGGGAATTTTGTATAAGGGCAAGAGGAATGGCACAGGTAGGGTGACGTCATGGTACTGGACACTTGCAACAATGTAGCAAGTACCGTGACATCATGCCACCTGTGTCATTTCTATATAAAGTTTGAATCATTCGCGTTCGTGCTTGTGGATAGTATATAGCAAGTACCATAACGTCGTGCCACCTGTGTCATTTCTGTACAAAGTCTGAATCATTTGTGTTCGTGTCAGAGAATAGTATATAACAAGTACCGTGACGTCATGCCACCTGTGTCATTTCTATACAAAGTTTGAATAATTCGCGTTCGTGTTTGTGGATAGTATATAGCAAGTACTGTGACGTCATGCCACCTGTGTCATTTCTATATAAAGTTTGAATTATTCGCGTTCGTGTGTGTGGATATTATAATATTATACCCAAATTATACAACTGACTAAAAAAAATTTTAGGTAAGAGAATAATGTTTTTGGGAGTTAAACATGAATTATACAATCAAATAAAAAAGGTTTTAAGGCAAGAAAGAGTAAATCTTTTTGAGGCAATGGATTGACCCATTACACATAAATCATACAACTAAAAATTTTTTGGGCAAGAGAGAGTAGACATCTTTTTGAGACATATGAGTGGCCCTGAAAGGCATCGTTTAGTTTTCTTCTACTTTCCTCCCTTCTTCTCCACCAGCACCTCATCTTCTACAATACATTTTTATTCTTTTTCTCATCTTTTCATCTATTTATAGCTACAACCTGTGGAAAGCCCAAGTCTATATTTATAGTCTCTAAATATCCAGCTACAATGACGTCACTTTACTCAACACTAGAGGAATAATGGCAACAGCAGAACACGAACGCGAATCACATTTTTCATTTAGACCTAGCATCTATTTATAGCTACAACCTGTGGAAAACCCAAGTCTATATTTATACCCTCAGCATTTCTAGCTGAACTGGCCGACCTGAATACGCGATACTGTAGGTAGGTAGGTAGGTGAAATGAATTTGATATGGATAAAGGGAGTTTTATAGGGACAAAGACCAATACACACACAAAAGAAAGGGAGAAAGAAAAAAACAACAATATCTACTATCCACACAAACGAATGAGAATGCATAAAACACACAAATATACTATCCACACAAACGGACGAAAATGAATAAAACATACACATATATACTATCCACACAAATGAATGAGAATGCATAAAACACACATATATACTATCCTCACAAACGAATTAGAACGCATAAAACGTACACATATATACTATCCACACAAACGAATGAGAATGCATAAAACACACCCATATATACTATTCACACAAAGGAAAGAGAACGCATAAAACACACCCATATCTACTATCCACACAAACGAATGCTAATACCTGTAGTGAGTTGAAATCATTCGTTTTAATGTCAGATTTTTATTGTCCATATTTGTCAGTCGAGAAATGAATTATTGGTGAATTGTAACAAATGATTCAAATATTAATTGTATTAATGATATGAATAAGTTTTGCAATTATATATGAATGAGTTAGTACGTAGTTAAATTAAATAAAATAGTTTATTCGTAAGTAGCTTGCTAGCTTGGTTATCAGGGTACCAGGACTGGACTAGCAAGTAAGAGGTACCATTCAGAGAGAGAGAGAGAGAGAGAGAGAGAGAGAGAGAGAGAGAGAGAGAGAGAGAGAGAGAGAGAGAGAGAGAGAGAGAGAGAGAGAGAAAGAGAGAGAAAGTTAATTTTGCAACTCATCTCATTACGGTACCAGACGAGCCTTGATTCCACATAATCCAGCTCAGGTTCTCGGTGTTCAGTTTATGTTTTGTAATTGATATATCCCATGAGGTGAATGGTACAGTTCAATAAAAAAACTAATAATAGTTTCTCATGAATAGCTTACTGGTACAGATCAACAATATTACATTCACTCCCTACGCTATCTTTGTCAGGCCCCGTTGCCCGACACTAACATTAATATAGCTCAAATATCAAATTTATTTTAACACTAAGTAATAAAAGAGACAATGCTTTTAACAGGTATGTTAAATTATAACTGGTAAAGCAGTCCATTCCGTGGGCTGTGAGCTTTTACTCTTTATATTCTTTCCATTTTGATTAATATAATAAGAGGACAAGCAGATGAACGGCGATTACGTCAAGTATCATTATCTGGTTATGAAGTAATATTACTACTACTACTACTACTACTACCACTACTACTACTACTACTACTACTAATAATAATAATAATAATAATAATAATAATAATAATAATACAATAGTAATAATGATAAAATACAATAATAATAATTTAACTATTAGCAAATATAGTGATGATAACATGCACAACAGCAGCTTGTTAGACATAATAGTAGCTGCAGAAACAGTCAATTCATTGATTTTCCTTATATATATATATATATATATATATATATATATATATATATATATATATATATATGATATTAAAATCCGTGCTCATTTCTAAATGCTGATTTTTCTTCGTTATCTTCATTGGCTTCAAATATACATGGCCTTGAATTATGATCTCTCATATCTTAATTACGTGAAGCACGAGGTCAAAGACGTCATAGTTGTCTCAAATTCTTTCTGTTGTAAACACACGTGAATCCTACATATGAAGAAGAGGAAATACAATTATTGGCAACACAAAAAAGTCCATAATCTAGTGATATGTTTACACAGACATAAACACACACACACACACACACACACACACACATACACAATTTGCAATGCGTCATGTTTTAACGCTATTTTACCAATAAATGCTTAGTGTCACTTCTTGTCTTTAGAATTAAACGGTTTGATCTTGTCGTAGTAAAACTCGTTTAATAGCAGCTTCGACAAGTCCATCACGGGCGACCCAGCAAAGATTGTTTCATCGGGTTGAGGTTTGATTTTTGTTACTGTGGAAGGCTTTCTTTTCACCACTGGGTACTCGGATAAGGTGTTTTTGCGCAAATTGTTGAAGCTGTTTTAACGTTGCCGCAGCGACAGCGACAGCCGGTGGTGGCGGTTCTGGAGTCAAGGAAATGACGGGTCTCAGTAATTCAAGTATGAGTGCTTTACTCGTACGACCTAGTATGCGCAGGCCTTTCTGCTGTACGGACTGTCTTAGCTGTGGGACTGTAGAAATGTTTATACTAAGTGGAGGGCGAGGATTTTATTTATTTTTGCCAGGATCAGAAACTCATATCGCTTGAATCCTGCATCAGTTTAAATTCTTTCTTGGGCAGCCACAGGCGTTTGTGATTTTTCATTTCTGTCTGCGCAATCTATAGTACTCCCGAACAGATCTACAAGGCGGGCAAAGTTGGTTGCGTGATTTGACTCCGGTACCACATTTCCGGCAAGGTAGTTCCCTAATGCCTCAAGAATATTTGCGTACGTGTTCTGAAGTACCCGTAATTATATGATCTGCCACGTGATTCGTATTTTCCAATACAGATTTCTTTTCATTTGTTGCGTCCGAATACCACGGGGCTTCAGGTTTCCAAGGCGGATGACCACATTTCGTCTACTCCGTTAGATACCCTCATGTTAGTATACACACTTTACTTGATCATTTTCTCAATTACTGAATAAAAACAACAGCTCTATCATGTTTCTGGACCTTACTATTGGATCATTGTCTTTCCTTCAGGAGTTTCACATATGTGATACAGAACTCTGCAATACTATACTACTGATATACTACCGTATTGATGTAATATTACAATTTCTGTACAGAATTATATGGAGTTGATATAATGATATAATTTTAGCATATCACAGTAGCAACATAAAACGGATTGAAATCAGTTGCACACAAATAATGGAAGAAGCAAAACTACATGTGATCAACGCAGAAGCTTATGATATACAAAAAAGCTATACAATGTGTTTAGCATATAATCAACACGTTCAATAACAAAAGACACTGTGAACGTATTTACAAGTTTGGATACTTTGAAATATTGTTCTATGTTCAAAATTAGTTCTGACATAAAACAACATTAACGAGAATACAAATGTTGATTTATCTATTTCAAACATACACACAGATGTCATTATTTTAGGAAAGATGCAAATATTCTATATTGAAAGCATTCGGAGGCGCAGTTAACCTTGACAATAAAATGACCAAAACTGGACTTATGATCATGGATTAAACTGCGTGTTTGACGTAGCAAATACACAAATTTGCATCCGGCCATATTTGAATCACACTGTTTCTATCTGATAGGCTTTACAGGATAAATACACAATTCACAAACACAGAGGGAGTTTATGGAAAACAAAGTTAGATTTAAGAACATACTACATACACACTTTACACGCCAACTAGAAAGAAACCTCCCTGCTGACGGTTCTACGTTGCTCACGTAGATCACAGTTGCCATGTAAACATTCTTGACATAGAATCAATCAATGTTGAATGCAATTTTATTTTGACAGTGATTGGTATTTTGCACGTTTTTCATGTTGCGAGTTTCATTTTGTACGGGCTGAAAAATGAAAAGCAAACAGCGTACAGGATACACAAGATGCATTAAGAGGCATATTTAAACAACCAATGCCTGCAAAACTACAATCTGATGAAGGAAAAGAATTTGAAAATAGAAGATCTAACACTTTCTCGAATACGGAAAGCCCTTAACATTTTATAGCGTATTCGGACAAAAGGTATCCGGAGTGGAAAGGTGTAACAGAACTCTGAAGACTGTCATGTGGACACAGTTTAAGTCGAAATTAAATCAGCAAATGGGTTGACGTATTATCAAAGCTAATTTAAGAATAAAATATCCCTAATCGAAACTCAGTAGGAATGATTGCAGAACAGAATAGTTCAAATGTACAAAACAATATATTCGATTATTTAACATTTTTATATTAGGACACCTAAGTAAAAAATTAGTGATGAGGTCAAAATTGCAAATTTTCCAACTTAACCAAGGACATATTTATAACTTGGTAAGTAGTGACATGTAATCGGGTTGTTGGCAAACCGGAAGACATGAATGGAGAGAATACAGAGTGCATGGTTTACGAGCAAGAGTAATTGGTGTATGAAATACAGAATGACGCATGCAAAACTGACTATGACATTTTAACCAGAGGAAGGGCAATGAAAATCGACTTAGGACGATATAATCATCAAAGCATGTAAACTATTTTCAAACTTAATGCAAGGAAGGTATCACAGCAAGACAGGCAAATATTTAAGCAACCATGCCATGTTCCTCAACAATATATTTACGATGAGCAGTTTCGTCTCATGGAATACGCGTATTTATAATCTTTAAACAATGATTCTTCTTTCAGTCTTGCTAACATGAAATGACTGCATAACATATGTATATCGGCATTATTAATCAGCTGCCAAAAAAATGAGTTGTAGAAAATTTTATGATGTTAACTAGCGTTTGTCAGATGCGTTGCGTCCATTTTGGTATTCTATATCTAAAACTAATGCGTAATTTTTGTTTCTTTTAAATTACAAGAATAAAGCCATCGCCATTCTTCACTGTGATCATAAGACAGTAAATCAAGATAATTTATGCTTTTGCGTGTAGCAATGAACTTTTAATTCATAAAGAATTTAAAAAGTGAGGTTGCAATTTAATAAAAACCTATATATATATGATGCAGACTGAAAACGTTTGTCAATAAAATTATACATCTGGCCTTTTTTCTGCGAAGTCTGACATATGCCGAAAATTTAGAAACACCCTCTAATTCATATAAAATCTAGACAATTAGAGGTGAAAATATAAGTGTATTTGCATCATGGTGATCACGCATTATACAAATATAGATTTGACTCAAGACAATAAACATGGACATTACATGGATATGCGTGTGATATTTAAGATTCTTCATCTTCTAAACTATGGAGAGTTATTAAAGCAGCTTATATGACACGTGTTGAGTTTATAAGCAACAATTCAAGACACGATAAAATATTAAATAAAACATCAAGTAAGCCTTCGTGTTTCTCTTATCCACATTATTGTCAAGTTCATACAAATATTTTATGCGTGTCACACTCATTATGAAGGAGACGTGACGAAAGAGACTGATACTGCATCGTAAGTTAGGTTTTATTAAATGATTTATGATACGAAAATTTAAAAGTTCGGTTCAAATTTCATTTATTTGTACAGGCTATGAGAAAGTAGAAAATAAAATATATTTTTCCATCAAATTCATTAACTGTACCTATCTAGCATATCTGCCTTATATGAACTACAAAGTAATGGTTTACTTTGGCAATGAGTCTCAGAACAAATTAAAACATAAAATAATGGTGTCTCGTGCAGGACATTTTAGTTTAATTGACGCTTTAGAATTAAAGGAATCAGTTCGACATGTTTATTTGCAAGGCGATGGGATTTTAGAAACACATATTCAGTATAAGTTAGATCATAGAATTAGTTAGATCATAGAATTATCACATCCAACACAACTGAGGTCCACCTCCATAAAATGAATTGATTATATGTTATAATTATTTTCATAGCCGCTGCCACTCCTGTCATTATCAGTATCAATATTTTGTTCAGTATATCATCATCATCTTAATTTTATAAACTTCTGCAGCTTCTACAAGCACCACTAATTCTACTACTAACGCTGCTGCTGCAAACTCTATCCTTACTACACAGGTCAACATCATAGACTATAATTTTTAAACACACCTCTTTAGCTTTCTTGTAGATAGTAATAACAATACAAATCTCAATACATATATAAAAGATACTTTTCAAAGCAACATATGTATATATATTATAAAATAAAAGTAGAATGTGTGACCGGTTTCGCTTTATTGCTTCATCAGACTGATATATATGTTTTTGTTGTTTATTTTATAATTTATCAAAAAACCTGGGCAACACCATGGCATCAACATATGATCCACGTATTAGCAATAGAACTACGTATTTAAAAACAACAATGGAAAAATTAGCGGAGAAACAGATGAAAAATGGATTACATGCACGTTTTCTTGAAAATTGTCTGGAAGACAATATTGTACCAAAGGGATTACGTTTAAAACTAAAGATTCATATTGGGATTGACACAGCATCAAAGAAATTTCAAGAATCTATTGACTCCCTATTGGAAAAAGTATCGTTGGAAATATGTGATAGACTAAAAGAAGA
>JAECUM010065345.1:0-13445 GCA_016617855.1 Megalonaias nervosa | reverse complement strand
TGTGTGTCGGAAACAAATAACCTATATACAAGAAGTGGTCCTACACAGTGAACCAAAGGTCGATGATTTGGGGAAAATGACAAAGAAAGTTAAATAATGACAAAGGCTATGGAAAGCCATCACCGTAAAAAAAAATATGAAATTAAAACAAAATAAATAACTTTCAAATAAACCAAGAAACACTGAAACAGAACAGCATAACTGTGAAATATAAATATCAAAGCTCTGACAATTAGATCAATACGCATACAAACCAAACGAAACAGGAAAATGTCAAATGAAACAAACTGAATGCAAATGAAACAAGGAAAAGCCAAATGAAATAGATGGTAATTAAAACAATAAAATCAACACTCAAATAGAACATACGAGGCACAAACGAATGAGAAAACGCCTCCCCTCCGCAAGAATTTAAATGAAAGAAAGCAAATGCCAGACGAAATAAATGGTACATAAAACAAACAAAAAATCAATACTCAAAGAGGCACAAATGAAACGTTCAAATTTTGAATGAAACAAGACACGAATAAAACAAGCAAACGCCAAACGAAATAAATTATATTTAAAAGAAACAAGCTAACGTAAAAGGAAACAAATAAACAACAGAACACGATAGTCAAATGATCAACTCGATGAAGAGAACAGGGGGCGCAACTGCATTGTAAGGGGAGATTACATTTATTGAACCAAGACCTCAAAGTATATAAACATGGCACATCAGTTGCGACAAAATGATATAACTAACGCTGTAAGTCGTTTAATGAAAGAGCCGTTTTGTTGTCACACGCCATAAAAAGCAATACAGGTGAATCGAGGCTGCCACCGCCCACTCCGATTAGCCCAATGTCATTGATATCATCAAAATCGCCCCTCGAACTGACTACGGTAACATCATCGAACACAGTAATTTCGAAGTGTTTCATTGTAAATAGGCTTAATTGGTTGTGAAATGTTTATTTTCCATTTCTAATCAATTTGGCTGAATTCACTAGAACTTAATATTAAAAAAAAACCAATGAGTGTGTATAGGGACTTAAAAGTATTTCAGGCGAGGTTTTCTAAATCCTGAACCTCGATCGATCGAGAGAGAGAGAGAGATTTGGATTTTTAACGTAGCTTTAACAATTTTTCAGCCATATCGCTACGATGTCTGCAGGTTGGCAGTTTATAGTGATGTCATGCCGCAGACATGTAGCATGATGTCCCACCCAGTCACATTATCCTGACAGGTCGACCAGTCCTAACACTAACCACTTAATGCTGAGCGCCAAGCAAGGCAGCTGTTAGTACCATTTTTATAAGTTTTTGGTATGATTCGGAGGGGGATCGAACCCACGACCTTGAGCATCCGAGGCGGACGCTCTAACCACTAGGCCACCGGAGCGGTACCTCTGAGAGAGAGAGAGAGAGAGAGAGAGAGAGAGAGAGAGAGAGAGAGAGAGAGAGGTGAGTACTATATGGACTTGCTCCTCATTCTATGGACCATTCTTGTATTCTTGGTTTGCTCCACATACTATTTTTGTTAACAACAGACTAAAATTTCATCATAGTTGTGAACTTACAATGCTCCGAGGCGATAAAGATTTTATACCAATTCCTCCATCGGTACATAGGCGTCCGTACATAGGGGAACTACATGTATACCATGCTTCCCCGAAAATATTTCTGCGGGCGCCCCAGCCTCTATATATATTTTTTCGGGCTGAATATATTCTACAGTTTCTTTGTGACAAAATAAATCTCACGTGATGATAACGTGCGGAGAGATCAACATAAATCGAAATGAAACAATCAATTAATGGTATGTTTCCATATAATCATAATGTTAATTGCTTAGATCGTGTAAGATAATTCCAATACTATTGTTTGCCCATCAGACAGGAAGAAAGGTTTAACCAACGCCAGATAACTCTTTACAATACAATTTGTAATAGATAAGATCACATCCACTCTTTATGCTTTAATATTTAACTGTTATGTTATTCTTGCAGATAACGTAAAAGATGTTCAGGAAACTTTTAATTAATTCTGTTTATCCTGCAGAGAAAGGAGGATAAAATTTAATTTTGAAGAAAAAAAAACAACCGGTAATTATAGTAATATTTTGATCAAGGCAGTATTTATAAATACATCACTGGAAAATAAATTATTAATTTTGTATATTTAGGGTAATGTTTTAAACACAATGGTTCCATTTATTAGGCAAAAAAGGGAATCACTGAACAAGTTAAACAAATCATAGTTTGTCCTCAATAAAATAATAAGTGGATTTATGACATGAACCCTTTCACAAACTTTTGCTATTATTGTTATATGAATGTGCGAAAGCAGTTTTAGGGATAATTCCATTATGGAACATATACACACTGATTTCTTACGGAAAGTTTTATTTTCAAGAAAACGTATTACACTATACATGTTGCTTGGAGAGACCGGTATATTATATATAAATATGGGATGTTATATTTTGAGGTAGACTTGTTACTGAAGAAATCAAAATTTCTGATATAATATAATATAATATAATATAATATAATATAATATAATATAATATAATATAATATAATATAATATGTATATGTAATTTTAGATGACTTTCCTTTATCAGACAAATTTTGTGTTTTAGGAATGAATAATTATGGTTAATTAAATTATTATTATTATGTTGATTAGTTGATAGAAAGTTATGTAAAAATTTTGCATTATAGTGCTTCAAATGCCACTTAAAACATAAGTTATCGGATATTCAAATAATTGTTTCATTTTGAGCCATTTTTACCAAGTACAGGACATTATTAAGAAAGTTATTAAATAACACAAATATTAACGTGAAAATTAAATAAAATAAATCTATATAACTAATATTGAAATCATTCTGTCTCCTTGTAAGCTCAGAATAGGAGTCCGATAATGGTCACAGGACAGAGGGTTTTGCTATTCAACGTAGATTTACAAGTCGCCAAACATGGCATTTGAACCGGAAATACTCTGTACATATCGCCAGACGAACCCTTTAGCCGACGGTAGCTCAACAGCCACGAGAAATACCTGTAAGTGTATAAAATGTACACCGATGTGTGCAGACAAGATTTTCTGCCGATTTGTGCAGGTTTTAATGTATATGCGATATTAGCTCCTAAAACGCCCTTCAGTATATTTAGGTATAGGGCTGTTATCAAGCTATCGAATAGTTATGTCGATTGCCGTTTCATCCCATTGTTTTCATGCATGACCAAAATATTGATCAGCATGTCTCTCTATCTTTCCATTATGTATCTGCATTACCATCATCATTTTTATAATTTGTATTTTTTCACTTAATCTGTTATGTCTATTGTTAGACCTGATTTAGGTAATTTCCTTATTTTAACTGCTTAAATGATTTAAGGCTATGTTGCCAAGGCGTAATAGATGGGAGAATGAGAGGGCAAGAAAGAAAGAGATAAACCCTAATCCAGCGTACATGAAATCTACTTATGTGCCTATTCTTCTGTATAGATTTTCACCCAATATATTTATATCGCCACTGAATTTTAATATTATCATTAATTTTACTTAATTTGAAGTGATTGTTGTATTTTATTATGTAAAGCATAAGTTGTTGAAATTTGCACAAAATTGTTCTCTGAAAATTCGTAACTTGACATAAATTAAGACATCAAGAAATTTCCGGTTACGTTTGCTTATTCAACATCTGTATTGACAATATCTATACGTTTTCTCTGAAACAAGAAAATTAAATCGTCTTTCTAAGTTTTTTACCCCACCCCATCCTACCCCAAAAGATTATACTTTCATACATCTATGAATTTTGTCCATACATCGATGAACACCAGGTAATTAGTAATGTCTGTAAACTTTTCCCCTGGACCTAAGATTAGTAGAAAATTAAATCATTTAGCCCATAAACTAATTTTTGTAACGATTATTATGAAGACGACAATACGGTCGTCTTTACAGATGCTATTTCTGTTTCTTTCCTTTCTATGCCCGAAAATGTTTGACAACTATAGACCTTATATCATCGAGCGCGGAGGAATCTGCTTGCAATACTAACGAAAAAAAATATTTAGATTCGCAGGACTGAGTAACCCATTTGACAAGGGGATGATAATTATCTTTCGCGTGCCATAAAAAGCAATACAGAGAAAAAGTAGAACATATGCAAGCCGAACAAATTTATACAGATGGGAGAGGTGATATTATTACGACCCCTTGGTCTTAAGCTTAGTAATAGAAAAGAGCGAAAACAAAAAGTTTTCTAAAATTCAACAAATAATTTATTTCCCTAGCATACAAAATGAAAATATGAAAACAACTTAGACTATTTTGAATTAAATCCCAAATAGTCATAGAATTTCTAACACAAGTCATAACGAATAAAGTTCTGAATAAACTTTAGTGGAATTTCAAATAAAATTCAATGCTGAAGGTGTTGGCATGCCAGTAGTGGAATGTAGTCTCGAATATACTACTGTCTTAATAGCCTGAAGTGTAATGTGATGCGAACAGTCTTTTGTATCTTGCAATCTCCAACTATAAATTTCTGAAATAAGATATGTTTAAGCTTTAGTAATGACTGCTTTGTGCCTTAAGTAATTAAATACAATAATGTTTGCATGAAGTTTGAAGTAAAATAGCATTAAATAAATGGAAAATTTAAAAAAGGCATAGTTTTCTATTATTCCATTCCGCATTTACATGTACATAATGGGTCGTTTTCATATAGCGAATGTCCTTTTTTGACAAAAATAACCCTTATTTCCATTGAAGCAATATGATCAAAACATGTAAATTGTTACAATATCTCGATTATAATCATAGCAAACACAATATTTATATTTATGTTATTAATTTCAAAGGAATACAATGAAAAGAATAATTTTATAATTCCATTTGGCATAAAACTGTTCGATTTCGCATCCCCCAAACCAGCCTCCCCCACTCCAGAAAAACTCGCCCAATCCATTACACATTTAAAACATTCATGGAGACACCGCTCCGGTGGCCTAGTGGTTAGAGCGTCCGCCTCAAATGCAGGAGGTCGCGGTTTCGAACCCCGGCCGACTCATACCAAAGACTTATAAAAATGGTACAAACAGCTGCCTCGCTTGGCACTACGCATTATGAGGTTAGTGTTAGGACTGGTAGACCTAGTGTCAGGATAATGTGACTGGGTGAGACATCATGCTACATGTCTGCGGCATGATGCCCCAGTGCTAGACATCACTATAAACTGTCATACTGCAGACATCACACACACACACACACACACACACACACACACACACACACACACACACACACACACGTGCGCGCATTGAATGAGATGTTTTACGCTGTATAGAGGTTCTGATGGTGTTGAAATAGCTCGTGCACGAAACGAATTAGGTACTTTTAGCTACATTTAAAGATGTTGACGTGAAAATTCACAGAGTAACAGATGCGGATATCACAAACTGTAACACAGAAGTAGAGTACTATTTGAGAGAGCTGGCACAATATCATATTTTCGCCATAACAATCAGGTGGCAAGGGATAGTTTCGTAAATTGGCCCCTGTCAAATTTCTTAACTTAAGGTTTTCAGCTGTTATTGGTTACTAATTACAGATATGGATAAATTTGTGAACTAGGTTCTAGAAATTGAGTTGAGGCATGTACACCTCCCATAGTTATTCTGCAGTATGTAGATTGTGAAATACCAATAGTTGGCTAGGAAGAAGAGTTAGCTGCCCATATTAGTATACATGTTGGTTCAAGGCATGTAAAATATAGCAAAAACGGCATGGATGACAACATTTTAAATTGCGTGGAGCTGTTTAGTACACACTGTTTGCAGAATTATCACCTAGGAAAAGGGCTTGTGTTTGCACCGTGAGCATCACATGTTGTCAAAAATGACCTTCGGGCACGAAAAATGCTGGTATAAATTTGGGGTTGGGATGCAAAAACTTCTGTTGCTGTGAACTGCCATTGACTTCTAGGGTCAAGAGAATAATATTCTTGTGCTTTGTTTTAATATAGCTATCAAAAAATATGGGACCACACTTGTGTATTTTATTTTTATGATTTTTTTTTTATATTGGGCAGGTAGATGCGGCATTCAGTTTGTGCATAAAAACTGTGCCTTGCACCCTCAAATTGTGGGGAGTGTGGTATCAGTGGCTGATTTTGACTCCTGAGATTTTTGACACCCCACAGTGCAAGGGCGGTAGTTACGCCCCTTGCTGGAGAGAGGGTGAATTAGAGAACATTGTTTCTCAGTCTTGAATAAAACAACAACAAAAATGTGATGGCACAGTTATAGGACCATTGGCTGACTCGAGAGTAGTATTTATATATGAATTAAAAGAAGCCTTGTAAGTTCACGTCAATTCGATCTTTTTTTGCATTAGCCCACGCAGTAAAAATATCACACTGATAAATAAATATATTTACCACCAACTCAGTTTATATGCTACATGCTGTGTTGGCCCATTGGTAAAATTTTAAATTAATATGATTCTTTTTTTGCAGAATAGATAGATGATCACATTGAAAAAATTCTCTATCTACGCTAGGTATGTAGATATAAGACTAACATAGCAACATAAAATGATACATAACGCATTGCAAGAACACTGATTGGTATGTTCTCAGTCATGTGATCTACTTGCACGCTGACGCACCAGTAAAACACTGCTGTGTAATTTAAATGAAACTCGGTTATAAAGCTAAATAACGAAGATAGCCTGCTATAAATGAATGTGACATAACAAGAGCGATTTTCAACTGTATACATTATTTTTTCACAGGCTTTTGCCCATAAAATAAATGAAAAACAACACAATTGTAGCACTGTCTCATGCACATACTTTATCGTACACAATCATACTATCGTTCTATTAACCAGGTTGTTTTTTTTTAAAAATTGAGAGATACAACAAAACAAAGAGACAGGCAGATTGTCTCTAGCGTATGCTCATCGCAGAGAAGATCCATATGTGATAGCTTTATCTGATATTATAGATTATTCAGGAATATTCAACTGAAAAGCAGAAGCATTGTGTGTGTGTGTGTGTGTGTGTGTGTGTGTTTTGGATTTTTAACGTAGCTTAAAAATTTTACAGTCTTATTGATACGATGTCTGCAGTATGACAGTTTATAGCGATGTCTGGCACTGGGGCATCATGCCGCAGACATATAGCATGATGTCTCACCCAGTCACATTATCCTGACACCAGGTCTACCAGGTCTACCAGTCCTAACATTAACATCTTAATGCTGAGCGCCAAGCGAGTCAGCTGCTAGTACCATTTGCATAAGTATTTAAGAAGCATATATATATATATATATATATATATATATATATATATATATATATATATATATATACCGCGATCAGTAGACATGACAATAGATCAATAATGGGTTGTGCTGTATATGTAGTGTAAGTAAACATGAAAAGTGTTTCAGAAAAGGGTATTTAAGCAACAAATAATTTATATTATGTTAAAAACAGAAGTCGTGAAGCAGTCTCTTGTATAAACAATACATATAAGAAGAAGTACGTTACAGGAGCGTAAAAACAAAGGTATGCTATAGAAAGTATGACCTCACCCGATCAGTGGTGAAGTTCAAACTGAGTCAGTAGCTATAGACAGTGGGCATTTGTTTGCAAAACAGATGACAGAAATGAACTGTATCATTTCTTCAATTATTTAACAAAAATTGTAGTGATGTACATGCTAACATGTTCATATTCAAAGACATCATTGAAGAAGTCTTATATAGTTAATCAACTGATTCCAAATGGAGTCAAACAAACTTACAGTTCCTCTAATAGGCCCTCCTACTTAAAAAGATTTGAGGAAAGTGAAGTGACATCTTTGAGATACTTAAGTTTCTGCAGAACAACGAAAACAATAAATATTACGCATCTATGTCAGTCTTGTTAAATGTGAGTTACGAATGTGTGATTTGGATTTGTGTGATTTGGATTTTTAACGTAGCTTTAACAATTTTTCAGTCATGTCGCTACGATGTCTGCAGTGTGGCAGTTTATAGTGATGTCTAGCACTGGGGCATCATGCCGCAGAAATGTAGCATGATGTCCCACCCAGTCACATTATCCTGACACCAGGCCGACCAGTCCTAACACTAACCTCTTAATGCTGAGCGCCAAGCGAGGCAACTGTTAGCACCATTTTTGTAAGTCTTTGGTATGACTCGAACCCACGACCTCCCGCGTCTGAGGACGCTCTGACCACTAGTTACGAATGTGAAATACATAACGTAATCCCATAATAAAATAATCGGCAATCGAACAAGTGGGGTTGGGTGGAGTGGTGCTCAATCTTGTCCATTATTATCATATTACACGAAGGATTCTCCAAATTGATTTTCCATGGCAGGAGTTAATCACGTTGTTGGCTTGGTAGCCATAGTATTGTATATAAATTCATTAAATAAGATATGTATGGTCAGGTAATAGGGCCTCTACATCGATTTACCTGGATAAACACGCAGGAAAAATCTAGCTTTCATAGGGAAGTAACATAAACTAAATTAATCTGCGTGATTCTACCGGAGTCTTGGAGAAGGTGAGCGCATTGTTTTTGTTTTTTTAATATCCTCCCCATCATCACATAAAATAATTATGATCGAGTGTCCGTCTACGAGGAGTTAATTAAATCGATCGTCAGTAATGGTGTCGTAAACTTTAATCACAAAAAACAGCGGGCATGATATGGAAAGGCTTTACTATCGGTCAGAATCTGGTATCTAAAACAAAAAACAAATTTGTTTTGGACGTTTTTCTTTTCCATATTACCATGTGCAATTTTTTATAGTGTCCTCCAGTTCGACTCTTTACCAGTTTCACCACATTCCACGTTGTCCTTCCATGGCAAGCAGTTGAAAGAAAAAAAATTATGCCTTTGAGGAGATTTTCACCTACTATAAAAAATCACGTGTGCTGAAAATCCTTTAACTTTGGAAAAGATCTTCCTATATGCTAATTTAACAAAGAAAACCACATGGAATTTCCACAATATGCGCGTGTTTCTCACATTGAAAAATCGAATTGAATGTGACTGTAGAATAAAAGTATTGAGAGTATAATTTTATTCCTTCAAACATTTTCACTTGTACACATAATTTTAAGGTTTTTATAGTACGATGAGAACATGTGAATATAATACTATATGATAAAGCATGACAACATTTAAATATTTGTTGATGCATGTTTAGACGTACAAAAAGCCATTTGTCTGTAATATATTTTCTCGTCCATGAAAATAACAGGAACTTTCAATGTAGCCCTAACTTCAGAGAAAAACATTATATTGTAATTGTTTAACATGACGTTATAAGAATACAGTAAGCCAATATTGGAAACAAATTAATTAAGGCAACGTATTGGCGTGAGGACGAGAGAGAGAGAGAGACAGACAGACCGACAGACAGAGATAGACAGACAGACAGACAGAGAGGGGCAGAGACAGAGACAGAAATAGCACGTGTATGTATGTATGTATGTATGTATGTATGTATGTATGTATGTATTATTATTATTATTATTATTGTTGTTGTTGTTGTTGTTGTTGTTGTTCTTGTTGTTGTTAGCGAAAGGCAAATCTTGAGAACAACGTATACCCAAGTTTAGTGACAAAAAAAAAAAAAAAAAGAAATTACGCGAAATATATAAACTGTGCATTCATTCTGGAATATATCGTTAGCAGTGTACACCAGTAAATTATTTGTAATCTCACTCCCTTGTGAAAAGCATATGACAAACATTGTTGTACGAGTAGGAAAGTTATCCTTTCATCTCGTCTGAATGGTACAGTCATGATGTAGTGATAGATCGTCACAAGATCATACATTAAGTTACAGAGTTATTCAAAGTTATATAATGTTATTTTAAGCATATATTATTGCCTTAATATATAAAATTGATAAGAAAATGATTGGAAACAAGGAAGAAACCTTTTCATTTGTTTGGAAACAAGTTCTTGAAATTAAATCTTCCATTACACAGTTAAAGTTATTAACAACATTGATAAGAAAATAAGAAGGGAGAGAGAAGTTAAATTACGTTTGTGCTGATAGTCATTCAGGCATGTCATCTATATTAGAAAAGAACGTAATAATGGCGGACATTAATGGCATAGGATTGTTTTGTGATGTAAGTAGTTAATAGGGGTACTATAGCCCCAAGAGACCTCTATATTAAATTTAGGGGGTTGTACCGTAGCCCCAAAATTTATAGCCCCACGTAAACCTCTATGTTAAATTTAGGGGGTTGTACCTTACCCCCAAAATTTATAGCCTCACGTAGACTTCTATGTTAAATTTGGTCGTTTGTACTGTAGGCTCAAGATTTATAGCCTCACTTAGGCTTCTGTGATAGAAGAGGTGGTTTGTACTTTGGGGATAATGGGAATTTAACATGGGAGTGTCAACTGGAGGTCAATGGAAATTGAACATGGGTGATGTTATGGGGTTGATAGGGTCAAAACTATTTATATGGTGAAATGTATTTATAGGACAAAGGGTTGATAGGGACAAACATAGACATACAGAAACAAACAAATACACATCTAAACACAGAGAAAAGAGGACAGAGATGTCCCAAAGAAAGACTCACAGACAGAATAGATACTCCAAAAAGAAAAGTCTATTGTATGGGTACAAAACATTTATTCAAATATATACATGGGCTCTACGGCCTGTGCTTTGGTCTAAGCACTATCCATTTAATACATAAACATTTAGACATTAAACAAACATATTTACAAGTTATCTATTTCTTGTTTCTAGAAAAATACTTTTAAAAATTAAAGTTCATGCCTTCAAAAAACATATACAACGTATATACATTTCATCAACGAAACACATTTTTCATATTACAATTAATCTCCATTTTTGATAAAAAGCTAAAACAAAACAAGTAACAATCAAACTGGACAAAGTTCGTGCTTTTCTCTATATCCGTCACACACGTTGTTTAAATCTGGTCAGCTACCACTTGTGTCCCAGCGTAGATGTTTTCCATCACGTACTTCCTTTCATTCGTAAATCTGCTGTTATGTCCATTGTGCTAGGTACACTTAATGATAAGCAGATCAATGGCGTTTATTGTCTTCTTCCCAAGGAGGTACAACGTATGCCATGTGAATGGTCACTTTTCCATCGGTGATGTCAAATATTTCTCTCATCGTCTGCATCGTCGAAGCAATAGCCCTCAATAGTTTGGAAGAAGTTAATTCTGCAGGTGTACTAAATCCGAGACATACAGGAGAGTTCAAACTGTCGTGATACATAGATAAGCTCAAACGACCTCGATCTTTGACTTGACACTGACGTTTGAGTTCCTCTAACAGTGAGTCAGATAAGTCCGTAATGAAACCTGCTGCTTCCTCGGCTGGAACGTCAGGTGCAAAGTCTTTAAATTTCACTGTGTAGGTGTAAGTTGTCGTCCTAAATTTTCTCGAAGTCGCCGTCTGAGTCATTTGGATGCTAAAATACTCCTTTAGGTCTATTGAATCCTTTTCCTTCTTGGACGCGCTTTGCTGTGACGGTATGGTGGTGAAAGAAGTCAATGATGTTTGTTCCTTCTCTTTTTTCATCTGCGTAGAGTGATTCATCTTTCTCGACGTTTGTCCTCGCAATGAAGTGTCGTTCTTGGTAGTCGTCCCTTTTTTATACTGAACGATATCAGCATGTCCATAAGGTAAAGTCTTGTAGTCTGGAAGTCGCACTGGTTGCACATAGTTTGCCATGGCGTTAGAAAATAAACAACTAAGATGTGGTACTGCATTGGTGATGTGATCGTGAGGCACAACATTGCACTCGAGTTTCTCGTTGGACTTGAGTCTGACGCTCGATACTTGCTGTTTGAAACTATTCATCTTTCTCGCTTGGCGTTTGTAGTGACAATGAACTATTGGTCTTGGATGTTGTTCCTTTTTATATGCTGGTCAATATCGACGTGACCGTACGGTAAAGTGAAGTGGTTGGGAAGCCATACTCGCTTCTGGTACACGATTTGATAGACTTTTTCCAAGGGCCGGCTGACGATTTGGTGCGTGGGTAAACGTACAATCTTGTGCGGTTCGTGGGTGGTCACTTTAAAATTTCCATCCTCTCCAGACTGCAAGGCTTCTTTCAAGATGCCAAAATTAACCAGTCGACTGGTGCGATAATTGAGAGTCAATCCTTTCACTTTACACTCAGTGTGCAATTCTCCTTGTTTGTCCCGGTATTCGTAGCCGTAATTTTTGGGACCGCCACTTGCAAAACTTAGAATCTTCTCGTCGGGATGCTCGTCCGTCCAGGCTCCTAAACGGTCTCCTTCGATGACAGGGTGAGGTTGACCCAGACGATCGATGTAGATACAACTGTCCGTGTCAAAATACAGCACACGATCTCCTAACAGTTCTAAAGCTTCGTACGGTTTTAAGCGAGCATGGGCTGTCACGTAAGCCGCAATGATGACATTTCCAAATTTGTCGGCTTCTACAAAGTCCAGTTCTTCTTCGTAATTGACTAAGATCAAGTCCTCACGAAGGACGTCCACGTGTTTCATGTATTTGGTTTTGTCGTGAATCATCTGGAAGTAGTGGGAAGGTTCTGTCAAATACTCCGTCTTGGGAAAACACGGTCGTTGTGCCATTTTACCGAGCAAGCAATTTAACATCACTTTGGCAAACGATCGCCTTCCTTCGTTTTTCTCGATGTGGTCTAAAGTGATGCCTTCCTGCTCTCTTTGAATTTCTTTTGGTCTTTGGGAGTGTGACACCAGGAAGGATAGCCACTAGCTTCTTGTTTCAGTTTCAAAAAGGCATTCACGTAGTCTGCAAAAATGCCTTTTTGAGTCTCGTCGCCCTTGTGGTATTTTTCTGTCTTGGGAAAGTGGTAAATTTCGTACACTTCTAACAGTTGGTATCCCAGGTTCAGAGCTTTAAACAATTCCACGCTGACCCACGTTCCCGTCAAGGCACGTTCTTCCTGAGTGTGCGATAATTGAGAGGTCGGTCTCGGTTGCACGTTTCGGCACAAGTACGGCACAAGGAAAGCAATGGTGAGGTAAAACGGGATGGTACAAGGACGTGGGAGGCAAGACTTTGCACTTGATCAATCCTTCGTATTGTCTAATATTGTTCACGTCGATGTGTTCCGTCAGCAATTGTGGGTGCCCTGCGGGAAAGTGACAATATTTGCACACGTACGGATACAGAGAACACACGTCCAAGTATTTGATTTCTTCTCCTTTCTCATCGTTGGCTTGGTACAGCAAACAGGTGGCATTCGTCCGTCCTCCGTACAAACTGTCCCGTGGGTTCAGGGGGTCCACCAGCTTGTAACTTTCCATTATGCGCTTAAACTCGGGATCGGTTTTCAATCGGTGGTCGTACTCGTGTTCCCACATTTCTACCACTTTGTATCCTTGCTCTTCTAA
>JAECUM010065343.1:0-15308 GCA_016617855.1 Megalonaias nervosa | reverse complement strand
AACTTAAATGCCCAAATATTTTTTGAGAAAGGAAACTAATGCGTGCTATTCAACTTACGAGATACAAAAAGCATCTTTATCGGATAGCTTTAACAGAACTTTGAAGACTAGATTGTGGTAGTATTTCATTCAAAATAAAACCTTAAAATAGGTTCACTAATTAGCAAAGAAAATATATGGATACTTTAGCACTCATCACACATCAATAGATATGACTGCAGTTGAAGCAAGCAAGGACGAAAACAAATTAAAAGTATCGATCAAAGAAGATAAATTTTGAATTCCTCAACTCATCATTGTTCACAAGGTCAGAATTGTTAAGTATAAAACATTATTTTCAAGTAATTTTATTGAGGAAAGTTTCAAAATCGGGCAGGTAATATTAGGCGGTACGTATATGTGTACAACAAACAATATGATTTAAACAAATGAAACTAGTTTGAAGCCCATTGGAATCAAAAGTAAAATACATGTACTTGTGAGATAAAAAGGATATGATGAACCTTTTAACAGGTGAAAGCCATAAAAAAGCATTATTCCATTGCAACACACGATACGTCAAGGACACACATCTCCTAAGGTGATGAATGAAGCACCATACGTTAATAACCGTATTAAGAGACATGAAAACTTTCTAGAATGTAACAACGTAGCAAAACAGAACACCAGAAATAAATGAAGGAATTAAAACATTCAAAACACATGAATATTTATTGATCACAATATCATATAAATAATAGAACGTATATCTAAATGGCATTACAATTACAGAAAACAACGGTAGGCGTGAAAATAATGACAAGACGATTACAATGAAGACAGTGTCATAACATCAAAATTAAATCAGAAGAAATTAGTAAAGGTAATATTAACAAATATAAAGTTCAATCCACAGATGATGATGCAATCACAATTGCATTTAAATTATTTAAAATTTAAAATATTTAAAATTTCCTTCAAAATAGGTACATCTGCGATATACACAAATACACGATCAATTATGCATTTTTCTTGGACAAGGAACTTTCACGTAAACTTGTATATGATAGTAAACGAAATAAGATTTCTGAAAAACATGACACAATTATATTCAAAGGTGACGTTGTGGGTCTTCGACTTTGTTGCTATGCAACAAGGCTAGTCCTTTCCGGACGACGACTACTCTTGTCTTGAAGATACATTGACAATATTTCCTGTCGCACCTTCGGAAGGAACAACAATAGTTGTAAACTACGACAAATGCAATGGTGAAAACAGACAGATCTAATAGAAAAGAATAAATTATAAAATACCAGAGATATAATATTTGTGTAATCTGGTATTAAAATATAGAAATTGTTATGTATATTTAATTCAATTGTTTGTCTGTTAGTTTTAAAACGAAATTATTCCATTACATGCTATTGTAATGTAACTGTTTTTACTGGACTTCGCCTAGTCCAAAACTGAGTACATTTCTGTTTGACCTGATTGACTTTTTCTTAATTTTTTTTTATTTCATTTATATAAACAACTAAAAATAGCTTCATTATTCTGCATGTGTATGAGATCATTAACCGAATTGTTTTTCAGGTAAACATGTTGATTTGGGTCAGGGTTTTGGAGAATCCAAAGGGAATTTTATAGGGTATTATGTTTTAAATAAACAAGGCTCATTAAATCATGCTAGAAACTTATTTTCCGTTAGGTAATGGTTGTTTTTAGAAAATGGTAATTTGTGACCTGATGTCAAACAGAGAACTATATTATCTTGTGACTGACAGAATTTTACTAGTTGTGCTTTAACATCTAGCACTTTAAGCTGTGTTATGTTCGGACCAGTTTGGGCTGAATTTTATTTTCTTCAAGTTATTGAATTCAAGTGATTATTTTCTCTGGAAATACAAAAGTGCTTTGACAAAATTCTTGGATAAAGACATTCATTGGTATTTATACTGAATTCAAACCTGGAATAATATTTCTGTGATTCAAGAAGAGACTGTTGACACATCAGCACTTCGTAGACCATAACAGATACGTCATCGCCTTCAATTTTAAATTTCTTCGGAACTTGAACAGAGTTTTATTCAGAACGTTTAATTACTAGGACTTGTGTCTTTAATTCTTGGATTATTTTTTTATTTAATTCGCAAAAGCGTAAGTTCTTTTTTTCTCATTTTTCACTTTGTATTCTAGGGAAATAAATTATTTATTACATTTTTACAAAGCTTGTGGTTTTCACTCTTTTCTGTTACTTATTTTAAGAGCATAAACTTGTAACAAAATAAACAGATTAGAGAGAATAATCAAAACGAGAATCACAATCGCAAGTGGATAAACAGTTTGTAGGGACTCATTATATTTGCAAAGGAAAAGCAAATATCATATACGAAGTATAATCGAACGTGATTCAACACGCTAATGTTTTAGTTAGCAAAGCTGAAAGTTTATCGTAAAAAAAAAATGTATTTCAAAATGAAAAAACAAACACGTGCATCACCTTACCTTTGTCCCTCAACTTACTTTAATGCATTCAATTGGTTAACTCACCTTTGCCAAGCTAGCAGCTCATACCATTTTAAAGAGATACAAACTGAGTCTACTGAAATACAAAGTTCACAAACAAGTCAATCAACGTTTTTAATAAATACACATCAAACTTGTAAAATGGTACGTCTCTGATAGATATGCGATAGCCCTTGAACTAAATATGCTCTTCTATGCTATAAGTTTTAGACCCTAGAGAGCACTCATCATAGTCTTAACCATTCTATTTGCGAAAACAAACGAATATTCTCATAAATAGCTGTTGCAATGATCAGAACTGCGTCTCTCACGTTTGCTGTTCACATTACGAATATCACATTCATTCGTTTGCTTCCTTGAAGGTATTGTTTCTGACTCAGCGAACTCGTCCACATTGTTACCTTTATCACCTGTACTTTCAAACGGACGATAAAAAAAACTGCTTTAGCTCATTCACAGAAAAATGTAATCAACCAAAACCTAAAGCATCTACTACACGAGTGTGCATGGTTTGTTTAATAAGTAGTCACTAATACCTCATACCATCTTTAGGCACACGTATCGTGCATGTGCATGCAATAGGAAGTTGTTCAGTATCGTAAAATACTACACAATTCTGACAATGTAAAGTTAACGGAGACAAAATGTGCATATAATAATACCAAATACTGGATAACATTTTCAGCTGATGTAATGAATTATGTGTTAGACAAATAAGATCCAAAATGATGAATATACTTCTTTCTCAGGGACTTTTGCAATGCTAAATCATTTGTACTCGGCATAATTGGTAAACATGTACAGCATGTTTTGACACATCATACACCGTTAGAAAGCTAGTGGAACTATTAATATTACGTCAGCAACGTTATGACACAGATAAAAACATTATGGTAAAATTAAAACAATACATATCGGACTGGTAGTGGAGGTGTCGCTTGGTTTTCGGTTAGTATAGTAATGAAAATGGGTATAATGGTAGAATAAAACAACAATTTACAGAAATTCAGTTACTCGCTTAACCAAGGGTTAAACCCTAATATCAATAGCGAAGTAATAAAGAAAGGTATTCCAAAGGCTGACAAATATTCTGCAACAGTACGATAAGAAACTGTAGATGACTTAAAAGGAAGACAAACTGGGTAAAAATTAGGCAGAGAACAATGAGTATCATCATATTGTTATGCATTACACATGCTTCACCGTTTCCTCTGTAAGGTGTGCTAATGAAAACCGATACTTGGACTTTCAAATGACACAATTTAGAAACGCCGGAAAACAATATTTCCCATTACATAAACTCCAAAAAGTGTCATTGGTTTTTATATTCATGATTGCCGGAGGCACTTTGCTTTGCATTTTTAAATAAAGCACATTCCTTCAAAGAAAGAACTCCTGGCATTTAGAGACGTTTTGTATATGTGACTAGACTTGTCTTTTTGTAAAAGCGACAACTAACATCTTACTATTCTAGAAGCTTTGTTTGCCCCTTTCATCAATGCTAATAATAAACCTTCTAATGCCCAAAACGTGTAAAGTACTATGTTCAGAATTAACAAAAAAGGAAGAATACAAAATGGCCAACAATTTTAAGGATCCAACCTAACATACTACCAATAATTCCAGGCAATTCCCCATCTGCGATTTAGGTTTAATGAAACGAATGACCAAACAATTAATAACCTACATCTTAAACACTTTTAATTTTGTCAACAAATGATTCACCTGGAGTATGTGGAGTAGGTAAAGGTGGAGAACGATAAGGCCGAATACAATTAAATATTGATTACAGAACATTTCACCAAACTGACTATAGACACGTCAGCTGCTGACATTGATATTTTATCGCTCTGGAACAGTAGCATTTATTACACCGTTTCCTTGGAAAATCAGTTTTAGTCTTTCCCTAGATGGAGCTTATGACTCCGTATTTGTTTCATTTAATCCATGTTGAAAATTTCCAACTAGTTCTAACCCCACAATTTTATATTTGTCCAGTTTCTCTTTGTAAAGTAATATTTTCTATCATTTGCTTTCTTCTCAATATGTTTTTCATGTGCTTTTATTGCCATGATGTTCGAGCTCTGTTTTAAAGCCTTGTATTATTAATCGCCAATTTCTTCTTTATATCTTCTGGTCTCTGTATCTTCTTGTACATAAAATAACCTTTATATTTACGTAAACATTCTTCTCTCATAACTTATTCAAACGTTTCCTCCATTCCATTTTCAAGTCTGCGGTTTCGTACCACTTGACCCTTGCTTGAGTAATGGTTGGGGTCAAGAGGGTATTTAGGTTGTGTTGGGCTGTGCTCTGCAATTATTCTTGGCATACTTTGCACATGATATGTTTCTTTTGCGTCTCTAAGTCTTTTTAGTCTTTTCGGCAATGCATGTCAATCTGTTAGTTCAGTTAAATCTTTCAAAACTTGCTACCTTCCTCATCTTGTCTCGTGCTCTTGTTTGGTCATTATACAATTGTCAAATCTTTTTCACTACTAACGTTGGAATAATCACCAGCTTCATTTTATGTTGGTCTTCACATCAACATCTCTAGTGTAATCTTTGTGTTCTTCATATCAATCAGAATCTTATACCACCCACAACGATTTATTCTCCTTACAAGTACAATTAGATCTGTGTTCTGCCAATAGGCTGACCAATCTGTGGATACGATTTGCATAAGCCGTTCTCATTCCGAAATAAGGCTAGTCATTTTCAGATGAAGGCAGTGTTTGTTGTATACGGACAACCCCTGTTTTCGTTATCATAAAAATAAAATAAATGGATAAATGAAATCAGACCAATAATTGGGATTTATAGACAAAAATGGCCCGATTTCAATTGAAATAGATACGTTCAAGCAGGAATGGAATTCGAGTGTCCATTTCAAATGAAACATACGAAACATAACATGTTAAAACTGACTGAAAATGAGTTAGAAACTGACTGAAAATGAGTTAGAAACCATTTCAGAACACATAAGAATTCGACATAAATGTTAGATCTGCAAAAAATGTATAAATGATTGACAGATATTGTAATGTACACAGTGCATTAAAAATGAACAAAATTTTTCCAATCGACAAGTGGAACATATTACAAAAGAACTAAAAGCTGGCAACATTTTATCAAAACGAATTAACTACGTCAACGTAATTGTATTCCTCTAGCTGCACTCACTATTCTTTGATAACTTTCAAACGTATGAATTTCTAAAGAGCAACTGAAAATAAGAAATCTGAAAATATATTGAAAAAAGTACTTGATAAATAAAACTATGCATTGTTGTTGATGTATGTGTGCCTTTAGCGATACTTGCAACAATAGTTATTGTTAGTCTTTGTGTATTACGCTAAAATTAATTATAACAAGAAAAACACATTAGGCAATGCTACTCGAGACTTTCTCAGTGATGAAGTTAACAATATTGAATGATTCCATCTTTTTTTCGTGATCTTCTATTTCTTGCCTCAAAGGCATTTTCACATTTATTAAAACACATTTTACAGACTCGTGTATTTTACATTTAAAAAGGGAAACATCTATTTTGTTGTTCAGCATCAAACCAATTTAAACAGAAACATGTTTCACATGTTCATCGTCAAGGTCGCCATCACTAACATTTTCAGGCTCTGTAACTTTTATCCGTCTAAAATTGAAATCAATTTATGTTTTTAATTATTCTACTGTTTATATCATTATGGTGTCTGTTTTGAAGTACATTTTCTTATATCCATTTGTGTTTTGCCAAGTTTTCGTGTTTTCTTTCTGATCTTTCTGTTATCTCTATACCACATTTTATGTAATCATGATGACAAAGGATCTGATGGCGTAGTGGTTAGAGCGTCCGCCTTGGATGCGGCAGGTCGAGGGTTCGAACGGCATGATGTCCCAGTGCTAGTCATCACTGTAGACGTGGTAGCGATATGACTGAAATATTGTTAAAGCTACGTTAAAAATCCAAACACAAATACATGCACACACACAAACGTTGAAATCAGTATCTATAAATTTTAGGTATCAACAAATATTTAGAAGATTGTATTACAGAATATATTTATAATATTTTATTCTATAGTGAAACCAATATTATGTTACGATTCAGCAATATGAGGGTATGCATATTCACCAGAACGCCAAGCAAGGCAGCTACCAGTACCATTTTTATAAGTCTTTGGTATGACTTTGCCGGGATTCGAACCCGCGACCTAACAACTTAGGCCATCAGAGCGGTTTTTCAACGATTATGATGACAAGAATGTTTTTGCCTTCGTCTAGCTCAAATTAGATGTGAAAAGCAACCCAATATATTTATTAAATGACACTGCTGCAATAGGTTTCCCCTAAAACACCAATGCTCATTATTTTTCAGAAAAACTACCATTTCGAAAGACAATTATTATTGGTTTTGATAGATTAATTTCCATTCCTGTGTCAACACAGAATTCATCTGTAGCGTTGATTTGCTGTTACCATAGTCGTACAGATTCAGCACAATTATCAACACTATCCGCACACAATAAGACAAAGATCTCTGGCGTATTCTCTGTGATGAAAATACCCTTATCATACCTAGTTCATAACTATTGAACTAAATCGTCAATAAAAAGACAAAAAAAGAACTGTGTTTAGAACACATCTTTTTCCCACATTGTAATCAAAATATCCGGTTAGTCCACGTGGTGTTTGTATACAGCTTTTGAAACGAATATACATATTTATAAAACTGTAAACAAATATTTCCATTCTGTACAAGAGAAAACCATAGTTTATTATAGAGCTTTTGAGAAATAATTAAATAAGCAGTAAAACCTACCACCTGATTTACATATATATATACTTCTGAACAATTACATGCAAACTGAATATATTATCACAAGTACTGTAGTGTTTTCTAAAAACCAACCTGAGATTGATCTATTAGATTAATCCTTTCTGCACATCTATACGAGCGTTTGTTCAAAATAGATGTAAATATATTTTGCAGAGTGCATTCATTAGAGAAATTCCCCTGTAACGGCTCACCAACAGCTAATATACGTGCTTGCTGCAGTCTTTGCCAGCCAAAAATGCTTTTTCACTGAGACTTCATACATTGCTAATGGTCATTTTTAGCAATTACAAATGAGTAATATTAATAGAATGACTGTCAGCATCAGAGTTGAAGATGGAAAATTGTAAGTTTTCACGGTATGCTTGTAAAATGTGCTATTTTAAAAATTATAACATAGATAATGACTAGAATAGATACATATCTCGTAGAGGTCCTAGTGAGTTCTTCCTTTTAAACATTTTACGGAAACAGATGTTGAAATAATGCAATAGATGAAACAAAAAGCACTGACTAAAATGCAATAGATGAAACAAAAAGCACTGACTAAGACATCGTGAAAACAAAGTTTTTGCTCATGTAGTAGATCAACTAGAAAAATCTGATACAGCTATTACATATTTTGCATCAAATCGAATTGATAATTGAATACGTCAGTCTCTGAAGAATAGATATTAAGTCACAGAGAGAGATAAATTTGACAATATGTTTTTAATTGCTATTGAAGTGAAAGATCTGCAAAATCTTAGAGGTACAGAAGCAGACTGATGATAACAGAATAAACAAAGATGCATAGGAATTATCCAGAGGTTGAATAATGTATTCTAGTCACATCAATACAAGCCTTGCAAACAGCAAGAAATGAGCGGATGATCTGCCACGCATAAAATGTGTTTACAGCCAATTGAAGAAAGGAAGCTTTGGGCGGTGATATTGTGGAAATCAAAAGTTTTGTGATCCAGCTTGAACTGACGATAAAACAATTCGGCACCTCGGATACCAGATGAGTACCAGAGAAACACCGAAGATTTCGATGAAAATAGATAAAAAAAAAACACTTAACTATTTGCATGGAAGATTGAGAGAACAAGGTTTGTTGATACAGTATTTGTAGAACATCGTCGGTGATTTATCTCTACATGCATCTCCGCATTTTACTGACGGCATAAATGATTTAAATGACCCTGACGGTAAGAAAAATTCGGAAAACAAAGGCAACCTATACTGAATGATTTATATCAACTTTCTAACAATCGAGCAAACTACGAATGCAAATTCATTGCACTGCGATTGGTTTCAGTGTGTATGTTGCTTACAAGTTTCTTTGAAGGGTTCTGACGTTTTTGTTGTATATTAATAGACTGTCATTGTACATATTTATGGAGACATAGAATTCAAGCGCACGTTTTAAGATATCTTCTATTTTAATAGCACATCAGTCTGTCAAACATAATTTATGTATCTTTTGCAAATTGTATTTTGATGGTCTCTGGGGATTATTAGAGGAATATTAAAAATAATATTTTTCCTGACACCAGTCCGACCAGTCCTAGCACTAACCTGTTAATGTTAAGGGCCAAGCGAGGCAGATGTTAGTACCATTTTTGTAACTCTTTTGGTATGACTCGGCCGGGGATCGAACTCACGACCTCCCGCATCCAAGGCGGACGTTCTAACCACTAGGCCACCGGAGCGGTCGGCTGAACATTTAGAGAACCACACATTTTCTAATTTTGAGAACGACCATCTTGTTTTGAATTACAGTCTCATGCCCTTGAAATATTAACACAAATCTTGATCGTACAGCCTTAACATATTTGCTCTTTTAAATATGTCTTCAAAGAATCTCTGTGTATTTAAATCACAATTTTGTTTAAAGTTTGTTTATTCATGTGACTCGGTTCTTTTCTTGTTGCCGATGTATTAGATGAGCTGGTAAGTTGTTTTGAATTTTTCTAGAATCGAGAAATTAGTAAAGAGGTACGGCCGCCTTCCCTGCTGATTTACTGAAATTGCATTTTTCAAGATATATTTTGCTACTAATTATTTACATATGAAAACAGAATTTCAGTATATATTTTAACTATTTTTATTTATTTAAACTAGACAATTTCATTGTATATTTCACTATTTTTGTTTTATTCAATCAAAAATATTTTAATGTTTATTTCGCAATTTTTATAAGTCACCAATACTTTTCATAGATGTCCAAAGAAAACAAAGCGTATTTTAAAGAATTATAAATGTTAATATACAAAAATAACAAATACAAAACAGAATTTGCAACAAATAATTTACAAGCACAAATAAAATATAATTTAAAAAGCGTAAACAAAATATTCATAATATTTACGTTTACAATTTTAAGTTTGAGCTTTGTCATAACGTTTGCAAAATGCCCACTTTAGTATGCAAAGCCCCTGTACCCTGAACCAAGTCAAAATCCATCGTTCCTCATGAATAACAGCTTCATATGTTGCTAAGAATTGTTGATAATCGCCATGACCGCCACGGCCATGCCAACTCAGCTTAGCAAAGTCTGGAAAACATATGTGCCTTATATCTTATGTTGATACTGAAAATTTCATGCACATTTAACAACAAATAACCAAGTATTTTACCAGGCAAATGTATACATATTATATAGTGGAAACTGTGTAGGTGTCTAACAATCATGGTTGTGGACCTCTTCTTTGACAAAATGACAACAACGGGTGACGCGTTGTAATGGTTAAGACATTGTCCAATGCATGAGTAGCTTGCGGCCCACTAGAATTTCGAACAATCATGACTACCACAATCCGGTAAATGGATATTTAGTTCCTTGTTAACTCATCAGAGACGTGAAATAAATAAAATGACCTGCAAACCAAGGTCGGACAAAAGAAGGACGTGATGATTGGTACCATTAATACGAAGAGGTGTGGTTTTGGTCCTATACAGCAGAATTGTACTGAATCGGTTTCTGTCTTTTAACATCAAGCTAATTCCTGTATATCACCAATGCCCTGTATAAAATAACATTCTTGAGTGGCTTTTGTCATATTTCGGCAGACACTTTGACAGCAGAAATGCTGGATGCTACAAGGTTACAACTTTCATATTGTTCAAAGCCATTCAATGTGCATCTTAAGGAATAGGGCCTTGTGGGCAGCTCAGTGTGAGAAAGATTACAAGACAGAGCTTTGTTCAGAGGTAGGTAGTTGTTAGCATTTACTCCAAACCGCCCTTTTGCAGGTGTACCGTAAGTTGACATCAATGACTAATTCAGTCCTGCTTAGCAACCCCCGCAGCAGCAGCAGTAGTAGTAGTTTGAATGATGTGCCAGTCGAACAAAATCAACCGATTTCTGACCAACAATTTGCCCATTTCTGACAAATAAAGATAGAAATAATGATAATACTACCCTACTGATGGAGAAAAGTAAAATTATATCAAATCAGGAAGAAATATGTAACATTTTAATTACTGTTTTCGTTAATGTAGCTAAGAATATTGGAAATGAGGCCAGCGTCCTTGATCTATAAATGGGCCCCAGTATCCAAGCAATCCATGACAATAGTATTATCCTTGACGATAAGTTCATTTTTCAGAATACTTCAGAAAAACGATTGTGTGAAAAGGAAAAGGCAAGTAGTGCTGATTTAGTTTGGATTTTATTTTAGTAAAGCAACACAAGTAGGTTTATATTGTGTCGAGTCAATTGGTATAAAGTACGTTGCACAAGGACGCACGCGAAACAGACCTGGGCAGCAGCAGGAAGGGTGAACAGACCACTTGTCTGAATCGTCATTTGTCTAAAAAATAAGGTTCCTACGTAGGCTAAAAAAACAGTGTCAATAACTCTAAACCAAAGTCTCTAACCGAGACTATTTCCGTACGGTTAAAAACGGATAATAAATCTTTTGGGTTAGCTCATTTTTGTTATTCCATCGTTGATTTTTTGTTTTTATCTTATAGTGTGTTTCGTTTACTCGCCGGGTCACTCAATATTGGTTGTTTTTCACCCTTCCTGCTGCTATAAATTAAACAGCCAGTATAAATGTTATCAATAATGAATATTGGAGAACCACACTCAGCTAAATTAGCTCGAGAGCGATTAGAGGCAATTAAAAAATATTTACCTGTTCGTGATTCTGTCAAGCAACAACTACAATCACGTCAGGAATCTCATGTTGAATTTGAAGAGGATACAAAACAATTATTTACACCTATCACAGAAACTACTGAAGGTCTTCTGCCAACGTTAGAGAAAACCGCTGAAGCAACTGGCAAAATAGCAGAAAGAACTAAGAAAACAAAGAAGATTCTACGAGAACTTCCAGCCGAAATAGCTGCTGCTTAATCAATGCAAGAAATACTTGAAGGTATTGACCAAGCTCGTGCTGAAATAGGTGATATATAAGATCGTATACCGGAATCAGAGAAAGAATCAGAAGCAAGAGCCAGGGTTAATCTGGTCGATAAGTTTACCGAAGAAGCTATTAATTTTATTAGAAAAGCCAAAGATTTAAAATTAATTGAGATTGCTGCAAGAGGTTATTATGATCGAAAACAATTTTTAAAATCTGAATTCGCTGATGATCCCGTAAATGAGGATACTTGGCACAAATGGATATATCGCATATACTATAACGCTAATCAAGCTCGAAACAACGATCCAAAATATATTAATTATAAAAATAAGGTAGATAACTATATTTCACAACAACAACAATTATCACCACTACCACAACAACAACAAGTATGGTCTCCATCAATGCGACAAATACTACAGCAAGCACGACAACAAAAACAACAATCTCCAAAATCACAAGTACCATTGCCACAATCTCCAAAACAACAGAAACCAAGCAAAAAGGAAGAGGAGGAAGAACGGCAAGACGCTCCGCTCAGTACAGACGAATGGTGGAAACGATATCAAGAAAAAGAGAAAGAAGAAAAATTACAAAAAGATTTAGAAGAATTAGGATTGTTTGAAAAAGAACCTAAAAAAGATGGAAGAGGTCTTACTGCTCAAGGAAGTGGCCTTACTCCATGTCCTAATAACGTCCTTGCCGATGTTGAACGAATGGAAATCCTCATCGGAGGAAAACGATCTGGTAATAATTCTCCAGAAATAATTAATGAAGCAGCTGATATTTGTAAACGATTATTTACAGGCGGTATCACGGATATTAATGTGTATCGGTCTCTCATTAATGAAATTGCCGATGACTACCACAGTGATTGAGTAATAATTAAATGCAGTTACTATAATAAAATGATCGTACATAGTACTTAACGTGGACCAACCATGGTCAGGGTAATAAATTCACGATTACCAGTATACAAAACGACCTACGGAGATGGATTAGGTGATGTTGTTGAGGGTCTATTTAGAAGGATAGCCCCAAAAGCAATACCGATTGCAAAGCAACTGGGAATGAAAGCTATTGATGTTGTTCGTGAAAAAGGTATTGGTGCTGTTGGTGATGTTGCTAGTAAAGCATGCTCAGCAATCAAGGATAGACTAGCACGATTAATACGACGAAAACCTCAACCAGTAAAATTACTAGCACTGAAGTAATGCCCGCAAATGTTAGTAAAATAATAAATCAAGCTGCGAATCAAAAACTAGCAGAGTTGGCTAGTGTACCAATGTCAGAAAAAGAAAAAAATATTAGTTTGATAGCAGGAAGTGGTCTTCGTGTTAGACGATAGCAAATATAATAAAGATGTTCAAGCGCATATCTGATCCAGCATTTGACATGGACGCACCAGTACTCAAAGATGAGTCTGTGCGTGATTATCAATATTATTCTTATGACGCTCGAATTCCAGATCAGCGTGGGAGGATTGAACTACAGGTTCAGGATACAAGTAGGTATTTCCTACCCGCTGAGGCGTTTATTGAGGTTGAAGGTGAGATTTTGAAAATGGATAATACTGCATATGGAGCCGATGACAGATTTAGTTTTGTTAATAATGGTATTATGGCGTTATTTGACAGCGCCACGTACATGATTGACGGAAAAAATATTGAATCAATTCAGAAGGACGTTGATGTTGCAACAACGATATTGGGTCTAGCACGATACAGCGATGATTATTCAAGATCGGCTGGACCGTCAATGATGTTTGTCAAGGATACTTCTGATCACCCTGACAACAGACAGCATAATTTGGTACAAACGACACGGGATACTGCAGTCGATCCACAACCAGATGGAATGATAGACCGACCCGGTGCTGCATTTCCGTTACTGCACAGTATTAATTCAAATTTCAACTTAGGGTTTACAGCACGTCGATCAATGTTGAAAGGTAATAGGAGATTTTCATGTGCAATTCCACTTTCACACATATTTGGATTTTGCAGAAATGTCAGAAAAGTTATTTTCGGAGCTAAACATACGGTTGTACTCGTACGAAAGGCTACAGACAATGATGCAATATGGCACGTTAAGGGAGTTGGCGCTAATCCTGCTGCTATAGAGGCTGCAACTATAGCGCTTCTTGGTAAAGTGATATTAACCAAACTTTCATTGTGGATGCCAGTAATGACTCCATCAATATCTGAAGAAGATCGGTTACTTGCTTTCATGGGCAGCGGTGGTAAATCGATGTTATCATGGGTAACAATGGCCACAGATTCTATCCAGAGTAACATTAATGGTTTATTTACATGGCAAATAGCTTCTCAGCAAGATGTTTCTGCACCACGACATATATTTATTGCATTTCAAGATGCTGCACGGATAAATAATCAAACGCAAAGTATTATGATATTTGACAATCTTGGTGTTTCTGAGGTTTCATTAAGGATAAATGGACATCAAGAACCATCCGAGGATATATTACTGAATTTCGAGCAAAATCATGTAGCACGTGCATATCATCGTCTGATGACGTTCATGGGACGTGATCAAAATATCGATACTGGTTTACAAATATCACAGTTAAATTTTACAACGTTATATCCAATTTATTACTTTTCACTCGAACATTTAGATTTGTTTGGACAGTCAGTAGTTGATATACACTTTCGAGCTCGTGTGACACTACCAGCAGCTATTCCTAATTACAGAGCAATAGCCGTTATACTCAGCGATAAATCAATGTTACTTGAAGGTGTTGGTGGACGAATGAGAGTTGTTGATGCTCCAGTAGAAAACATGTAATTAGATCGCTCATAATATTATAATGTCATATAATCACGTTAGTGTCAGTCTGACTCCTGGTCAGATTAAAAGGCTACAATCAGCATCAAAAAATAACTGTGGAATAAAAATATCGTTGAAGAAAGAACAAATGAGCGGTTCAAATAAATTATCGTTGACCGAGCGTCAGCTTAGAAATTTCAATGAAGCAAAAAAATCAAATAAAGGTATGAAACTTAATCTTTCTGCGGGCGCCATTAAAGACATCGCTAAGACGGGTGGTATATTTCCTCTTCTTGCTGTTATACCAGCATTAATAGCCGCTGCAGCTCCTGCCGTTGCAAAAGCAGCTGCATTAGGTGCCGTTGGAACTGCTGCTGGAATGGCATTAAAGAAAGCAACCGGACAGGGAATCATGCACGCAGAAAACTTAAAAAAAAGATCACGGACAAAACAACACGGAAGACGTCTAAGAGCACGAAACGTTCCACAGCCGGGTCGTCTAAGATTATCAGGCCCAGCATACGGTCGCGGTCTAAGATTGCCAGGGACCCCATATTCATGGTACGGAAAGGGTCTAAGACTTCCCGGGACAGTTCATTGATTCTGCCTATGTCCAATTTTGATTTACTCGATGCTGCTAAAAAATTAAAAATAAAAAAAAAATTCAGAGGTGTTTTTATGCGTGATTAATTACCAAAACAACCAAACAATATTGAAACTGGTATTATTAATCTCGATAAAAACTCTGGCCCGGGCTCCCATTGGGTTGGATATGCAATTGATCCACGTGGAATTATTTATTTTGATTCATATGGACTAGCTCCA
>JAECUM010065341.1:0-19020 GCA_016617855.1 Megalonaias nervosa | reverse complement strand
AGACAGACAGACAGACAGACAGAGACAGACAAACAGACAGAGAGATGGAAAGAGATGTATACCTAATTCGCAAATCATACCAAGCCATTCTGCCCCCCCCCTCCTCCAGCTCTTGTTGCAGATTCTATCGTTCGCGAAGATGTCGTTGCCACCGAAATGGTAACCGCATATTTATTTGCATCCAGTAGAGTGCATACCCTTTATACCATTTTTATGCCAAGGAGTCACACAGTAATGGGATGGTAAAGCGTTGTTTGTCAAAATAATAACTTGAACAAAAAGTCGGAGGCATCAAGTCAAACCTACGAACTTTACTAAATCCAAAATTTTCACTAATGTGACGACAGTATTTTACGAAATTTATATATATATATATATATATATATATATATATATATATATATATATATATATATATATATATATTTACTGTTATTGTCCCTACGATGCAGACTTGTAAAGTGTTCAAGAACACCATGTGCTGCAGTTTCAAACAGTATTGATCACACACCATAACTTGAAGCATTTTGACGAAAAGACTCACTTCACAATTTTATTAAATTGATGTGATGTTCTATTGGCTCCATTTTCTTACAAATGTCGCAATTTCTTTTTTTCTGCACAGTGGCATCATATACTATTTACCTTCCTCACATGTTAGTTTTTTTTGGAATGTTTGTGCACTGTCTTAGTATATTTTTGCGCCAACGACCATTGTTCTCCGCCTTTTATTTCAATACATTTGGTTCCTCCAAACTTAAATATATATCCGTTTCTTGTTATTGTAATCATTATCACCATATATCACAATTTTACCACCATGCCCTTTAAAGAAGCAGGTTTTCCAACTCGATACTCATCTAACAACAAGGGATTGTGCGCGTAGGTTGTGACGACAGCGGTCTCAGAAAACCCTTCTCCTGGTGTCCTCTAAACCAGAATCCAGTGTCGTCGCAGGTAAATAAGCAGGTACAAACAATATGTCAGGTAATTAAAGAAGTCAAAAACGTTCATATATAAGAGACAGAAGAACATGCAGAGGCGCTAATATAAATAATGTTCTGAAGAAAATCAAATTATTCGCTATTGTGATATAAGAAGTATGACAATAAAGAGCCTCTATAGAACAGCATACACTGAAGGAATTTCAAGAGTCTTGATAGTTTTATGTCAAAACCACAATAGTTTTATGTCAAAACCACAATACGGACTTGAAATAGCACTCAAGGGTGACTATTTCATCATTCAAATTGAATCCAGAAGTAAAACCGCTTAAAGATATTGTTACGTATATGTAATTAAATTGCTTGTGTGTTAGTTTTAAAATTCTTTTTTTTTTTTACTTTTGTTGCATTACATTTTATTGTAATGATTATTTTCACGGGATTCGATATTTTTTCAGTAAATTCAGTTTGTTTAGAACGTAAAATTATTACATTAGCGCTATTTTCAGCTCACTCTGGTTCATAGATTTTGTAAAAATCGAGTGAAGACGATTGGCTATTGCCAAGGTCATTTCGGCCCGCATGTTAGCTGGATTGCAAACAGCCTTTCCTTTTTATATGTCTGCAGTGTGAGAATTTGGTTCTTAGATATATCTATTCTTGCCTACGTGACAAATTTCATTTTTTTTATTGCGCTGTTCAAATGTTAAGAGGGCAGGTGACCCATGACGCGGCAATGAAATGACGTTTTAGTTGGGTTTAATACTCATTCCGAGAGCTTTCCAGTCAGTCGTTTATATTTATAGAAAGTTCTGGGACAAAGAAATTCAGAGGAAATTTGTTCTGCAATTCTACACGGAAACATTAACTGTGATTCAATCGAGGATCTGTTATTATCAGTACATACATCATCTGACGTCATCGCCTCCATATTGGAATTTCATCGAGATTCAAACCCAGATTCTATTAGAACTGTTTAGTGATAGGACTTATATTATTGAATCTTAGGATTAAATTTTGGATTATATTCACAAAGCGTAAGTCCTATTTACAATTTTTACATTCTTTTCTAGGGAAATAAATTATTTTATTAAAATTTCCAAGCTTGTTGGCTTCACTCTTTTCTTTTGTTATTTTTGTGCAAGCCTACACGAATACAATATTATGAGAGAAAGAAGGACATATTCCGATTGTAAACTACAAAATCTCATTACGAAAATTAGGGATTAGAAGTGTCACGTGCAGAAAACATTTAGCATTATGGGGAGAGTCATAAATGCTTGGAATTTAATTTATTTATATCCCTGCCCCACAAAAAAATATGTTGGAAGTATATTAAATTATACTATAAAAGTTAAATTTTGCAGCTGGTTATATTTGTAGGAGAAAATGTGTTGGCAGTATATTAAAATCTGCTGTAATAATTAAACATTGCAACTAGCTTTGTCCATTCAGTGTTCAAAGTATAGATCTATCATAGTATGTTTTTTTTACCGCTACCATTTCTACTTTATTGTTATACCTGTATTGCTATATGTAGCAGGATTCTTTTACAAAATGTTTTGTAAATGAAGCAATCGACGTAAAATTAATGACCTCGTTGCTTTTCCTTGATACAGTTTAAAATGTGATCCATATAAATTAAAACAATTAAAAAGTTATTTAGTCATCATAATATGGAAATGTATTAGTGTGTTGATACAATGTATCAAGACTCGTGTTTTAATCTTTGTAAAGAATTAGCTTGAGCTATTAAGGTCTGGGTGTAGCGTACTTATCAAATACAGTTCCTTTTCTCCAATCAAAGATGTATTATTAGTGAATACTTTATATAAGGGAAAGACTTTGAAGTTTCCTCCTGAAGTGTTATGTATATGTTTATTGACTTCTAATATCCCGAGGTCTTCTGTTATTGTTTGCTATCAACGTACTGGAATTCTATTTCTCTTTAGTTCATTTTTTCGTCTAACCTATGTAAAAGGTTTCACATCTGTAACATATCAATGTATACATCCGTGTCATATTTAACTTTAAATAGCTTAATATTTAGAATTGTTTATATATATATATATATATATATATATATATATATATATATATATATATATATATAATAATATATATATATATATATATATATATTAAAGACCACCACTCCTAACTCGCAGGAAATAATTATCATACTGTTTGTGCAAATTCATGCCGTTTTTTCAGTATCAGGAACGACTATCGTGTAAACATTCGTAATAACATAAAAGATGTGCATGAAACATAGGTTAAAAAATGGGTTATGCATACAATTCAGTTATACTAATTATGAGGTATATATTCCATTTCTTAAATATTGACTTCCGCTGTGTCGTATTGCCATGACTATCCACCTACATTCCCTAAGAAGTCCAATATGTGATTTTCAGACTCAAATGTTCTATACAGATTTCGGTATATTCAACGTTGTGCTGAAATTTTGTTTTGAAAGATAAACATGACAAAATATTTATGATATTATTTATATATTTATAAAAATAAATTTCATTATAATACAAGATCGATTTCTTAATGGAATAGTTTTGTCAATAATACCTCTTTCAATATCTGGCACATGAAGATGTTAATGTAGTTGTGCTAGTTATGAAATCCGGATAATTAAAGATTGTTTATATGATGATAGGTTTGCATTACCACAACATTTTAATGCATTTTAAACGAATTTTTCCAAGGTGCACTTACTTTGTCTGTGATGTAATGTATGACATACACTACCCTCATAGTATTCAGACCACTAGTCCATATTCCGTAGATATAAATTTATGCGAAGAGTTGAGAAAATAAAAGTATTTTGTACATTAAAGGTGATGAGTTAAATGTGTTCGTGGCACATATTGTAGAAAGATCATTATTATGCTATTGTTTTCATTGTGCTTAATAGATCGTATAGCTTTCAAAATATATAGTAGATGACAGACATACTGTATCTGCATTGTACGCTATGGGTAATTTAATTTTCATATGAAATATCGTTTCGTAAAAGTGCAACGAAACGAATTATTTTAGTACGTAAGACATTAAGATAATTAATGTTAACTTTGTGAGTACACAGGTAAAACTTCCACATCGATAAATAAGCAACCAATACCATTTAATCATTTAATTTCAATGTATTTCCTTTCTGCGGTCCTATTATCAGACTGCGTCTACAAAACATTAACTTCTAGAAAATTGGATGGTTTCTTTCAATAGCTTCATAACTGCGTGAGAACACATAGCCTATCTTCGCCAGCGAAGAGTCGTTGATTCATTATATAGTAATGTAAGGTAGTGTGTCATGTCAAGGATATATTGCTGTGATCATTCTTTTAAAATAGAAAAGTTTGGTTGATGCTATTTAAACCAGGCTATTCCTTTTTTTCGAACAATACGCTTGTTTATAATACGTGTTGCCAAAGCATATGTTATTCTTGCTTTCTACGCATTTCGATCTTCCAAAAGAAAAATGGTGTCCATTTTTAGATAGATCCTTTGCTCGAAATCTGACCCTGACAATTAATAACAGCCATAAAGCATTGATGAATCAAAATGCGATCATGTCTCATGATTGGCTTGTAAAGCCTGCCATATGCTTTCTTTTGCAAAAGGGGTAAGTGGTGAAATGAAGGAATGACCGTTCAATTACATTGATATAATTCACATTGGGTGATTGTAATCGGGTTTTGAACATTTTGGGCGGAAATCACAAAGGTGAGTGGATGTTACTTTTTGTTATTATTACGTTGTAAATTGTTGGTATAGATAAAGCTTCATATAAACCTAGCTGGGAACTTGGAAACATAAGTAGTCCGCAGAATTTACTGATGTATAGAAAATTCTTGATTAGTGTCACATTACCGTTTATATTCAATCGGATTGCAGAAATGTTTGGCCGATGCATTACAATTGGAATTATTAAGGATGGCACAAAATGAATTGCAGCTGAACCTGTTTATCTGGGATGTAATATATAATAGCCATTTTTCTATAGTGTACACACGTCTAATTAAAATTCTGTTGACAACAAATAAGGTTTGAAACGTATGGTATTGTATTGTTGGTTTAACCCGATTTTTAGCATTGTGAACAGTGTAAATCGTGGATGAAGCACCCGAGAAGATCCAGGTAAGAATCATCGACCCACTAGAAGCTTACATCAAGCTTTCTCACATAACCACGTCGATAAAGTCGATACTGGAACTCACGCGAATAGAGGCAAGATATGTGATTGATATATGAAGACGACGGTTTAGATCACTGCATCATCCGGGGTCCCCACTGAAAAAAATAAAACTATTTTGTGCACTATACTGTCACTCACACCAAACATATATTCATGGGCGAAGCTATCACATAACAAAAATATGCAAAACAAAGGGACATACGAACCCATCCAAACAATTTATTTTCTTACACTTTAAAAAGAAACAAGTAGTAGTAAAGCAATAGGCTGATCCTCAACCAAAAGCGGATTCTGGACCAGACCCCCCAAATTTGTTGGAGAAAGAATAAACCTTTTTGATAGAAATTTCATATTAAACAATGAAATATTATATAGAATGTACAATAATTCAATCCGACATGTTGGATTTGATCTAACAAACAGATTTTGCAAGAGATTTGATTCAATAAAATCAGCCTCATGCTATACTGGCATAAAACCTAAAATAATAAGCGACTGTATTAAAAAAGTTGGATATCATATATCACCAAAATATGGGTCAGTATGGTTATTCGCAACTGAAAATGATATGAGAATAGTAGGTTGGTCAGATGATTTAATGACATTTATTGACAATATGGTTGATATTTTATTTGATAATGATATAAGTCAAAAATAAACATCTACTGTTGTAACCATATTTTATGATAATTTTTTTCGTACCTGCTGACTCTCATTGGTAGGATATCTGTTAACATACTGTCAATAATACGAAACTCGCGTATTAAATCGTCCATATCATATTTTACACCTCGCAAGTAAGATCGTATCTGATCAAGTAATTTTTTGTAAGTGATACTTGCTGTTTTACAAGAATTTTTTTTTGTTTCAAGTTTGGGTTCAATCTTTTTTACAAGTGTTGAAAGAGAGACACCGACACCAGATATTATTAACAAAAACGGATTTAATAATGCTCCACTTGAGATTATACCAGAGCCAGTCATTAACAATGGCAAATATGATATTACTCGAAGTATTCTACGGTAGTATTTATAACATTCCTTTACACACCAAAGGTTTTTGTGATAAAATTTATAATATTGTACTAGTGCGTCAACATCTTGTTTTGGAATTTCTTCTGAAATGTGATTGAAATCGATGATATGTTTTTTCATTATACAATATTTTATACAAAGACAAAAGTTCTGGTACCAGCAACTGAATCAAGAAACTCGCGGAACTTATTATTATTCGGATCAGCTATAAAAATTCTGTATTTGTCATAAACATTTGACGAAGTATCCTTATATCGTTCATCTGTTAGTACCTCATTTTTCTTTAACCAGGCGTATGAGTCAAAAGTATTTCCTACTTCATCTTTATACAAATCTGTTTCATTCACCAAATTACTGTAATCGCTTTCTGTTTTATCAATATACCCTAATACCAAGAATACTTGATCTAACGTGTAATTTTTTAAAACAAGATGTTGTCTGATAATTGCATATGCGACAACGAAATTTGCTAGCATTATTTTTTTAAGTAATTTTGGTTCGTGTGTTGGCAGACCAATAGCAAAAGCTATTTTAAAAAATAATGTTTCATATTGTTTTGTGAATAGTTTTTCAACTTCATTGTAATAATTTCGTAATGACAATTGCCTAGAGCGATGGATTGATGGAAATGGAAGATCATCCGTTTCATCTATATCAAAATAAGAATCAGTCTTTGCTACTAAATCTGTTTCGTTGACTTTTTCAAAAAACTTTATTTGATCAATATAATCAAGATCACTAATTTCATCATCAAAATTTTTGATTATCTTTATAGATCTGTCAACAATAATCGGATCAAATTCTGGTCTTTTACGCATCATTGGCAAAATTGCGTTTGCGTGCGCTTTAATAATTAACTCAGTGTCTAGTTCCATAGTAATGGTTTTAATTAGAGTTTCTTTGTCGTGGTAGTACATACCGAGATACTTAAAAATTTCTCGTTTTGAAAAACTATTGTATAACTTCTTGTTTCTTTTTATTCTTATTATTTTAGTTTCCATAGATCTGCTTAGGCTATCATGACTCTCTTCTACAGATTTTTTTAATATCATCTCTTTTACCGTAAGCTCGTGTTTTTATTAAGTCCGATTTTATTATCAAATCTAAATTTCCAAAATCAAGCTCGAGCAATGTTTTCTTTTTTTAGCAGGATTTCAACTTGTTTAAGTTCTTCTAGACAATCATCAGGATGACAGTATCTACTTATCGCCTCAAAATATTTTATTGCTTCTCTTAGTTGTGGTCCTCGCATATACAAAACACGAACAAAATTTTTTTCTTCCTCTAACAATAGAGAGTTTATCATTGAAATTGAAAACATTTTCTGGTATTTATCGCACGTACCGCTAGTGATTCGTCTATAATCTTTATGGTGGGGTTAAGAATATAATCGTAAAATTCCCTCGCAACAGTTATAATTGGTGGTTCTGTCATTATTTTATAGCATTATATTAAATTTGATCATCAAGTGTATATATTTGAAATGCTGTTAGTCCCGGAAATGGATGTTCAGCAGCAAAAACATTAACTCGAAAATATAAGTACTTGTTGATAATATTTTCTGCCGGGACTGTAAAATATTGTGCTGTTGAAATATACATATTTACTACACTATACAATGTTGTCCAGTCGATATCATTGTTTGATCCTTCCAATTGCCAATTATAAATTCTCCCAACACTAGAGTTTAATCTGCCGCGCAAATGGAATTGCCAGATAACAACTTCAGTAGGACATTTAATTTTAATCCAAAAATGTTCAACTTCTCCGTTGGTCGTCCACTCATGTCCATCAGAGAAAGCGTAATAAGGATAGTTTTCAGAATAATATACTGATGCGCTTACCTCAAACACGGCTCAGTTGTCAGTTGCTTTATAAAGTGTTGGAATATACCCAACATTATTTTTAGTTCGTTTTATACCACTAGACAGACTGTCAACGTACGCTTTATTTGTCACATCGTTAGTGTTAACTGGCACGTGAGTCGTCATTATTTTTTCGTCTCTCATGTTTATATTATCTGACATTGGTCCACCGGATTTCTTAAAATATGGGGTAAGTTCTTCCTTTAACTGAGCATAACTAATAGCATCAGCATCGGCTTGTGGTGAGGTTGTTGTTTGTCCAGTTATTTTTGAATTATCGCTCATTGCAAGGTGACCTGTCATTGTGTCGCCGGTTTTGTTAAGTTTATTATCGTCAACAGATTTTAGTTCTGCATAACTTACAGCTTGTGTTTGATTTCAGTTTTCTGGCGGATATGCAGTCTCTAAATTTATAATTTTTTTACTCGACATGTTAATATTACCTGTCATTGTGTCGCCGGCTTTGTTAAGTTTATTCTCGTCAACAGATTTTAGTTGTGCATAACTTACAGCTTGTGCCTGATTCAAGTTTTCTGGCGGATATACAATTTCTAACCCTATAATGTTTTTACTCGACATGTTAATATTACCTATAACAGTTCCACCGACTTTATCAAGTTTGTTATCATCCACATACCTCAGCTGCGAATAACTTACCGCTTGTGTATAATTTAAGTTTGCTGGTGGATATCCAGTCTCTGAATTTATTATTTTTTTCCCTGACATATCTAAGTTGCCGCTTAAAGTTCCGCCTGTCAGTGACAACTTATTATCGTCAACAGATTTTAGTTGTGCATAACTCACCGCATGAGTTTGATTTAAGTTTGCCGGTGGATATCCAGTCTCTAAATTTATAATTTTTTTCCCTGACATGTCTAAGTTGCCGCTTAAAATTCTGCCAGATTTACCTAGTTTATTGCCGTCGACGGATTTTAGTTGTTTATAACTAACAGCTTGTGTATCAACAACATTTATTGGAGGATAATCTGTTTCTAAAACTATTACTCGTTGACTTGACATAGGTTTCCTGTCATTGTGTCTCCAGATTTTTTTAGGCAACCAGATAAATCAATATTGCCGTTTGTTATTGTTGCCGACGAATCTCCTAATGTTGTTCCAAAGTTTGTATAATGGCTCATTATTTATTTAATATAACATAAAATATATAACAAACAATGGCAAAATTAACGACAACTTCGTCACCGATACTAAATTTTGATACAGAGCGGTTGGTGAAACATAAACATAATAACGAACTTCCAGATTGTCATTATCTTATTTTTGGGCGAACTGGGTCGGGAAAAACAAATTTGCTTATGAATTTACTGCTGAGCGATAATTTTAACTACGATCGAGTTTATATTTATACAATTAATCCACAGCAAGATAAGTACGAGCTACTAATATAGTGACAAACTTCGCGATGATCTTCATGCTGGTGAAGATTTTTTTATTATCATACAACCAGAAGATCTTGTTCCAGTTAATCAACTTGATTCGTCCGAGCATAAGATAGTAGTTTTTGACGATATTCCGCTAAATAATGTAGAGATGAATACAATAAGATCATAGATTTAACTGTCGCGTAATAAGAAATGTAATTCTGTTTATTTAGCCCAAGGTGTTTACAACGTCGGCAGATTTATTCGGCGAAATACTGGTTGTTTTATATAATTTCCGGGACTGAACAATGTTGACGTTAGAAATATTGCAAACGAGCAATGTGATGATGTGACAAAAGATAAATTTATCAAACTTTATCATAAAGCGACAGCGGATAAATATAACTTTTTCTTATTTGATAAACTAACACATAATCCAGCTAAAATGTTTCGATGTTGTATTACAAATTATTTATAATTTTCCCAATTTTGTTTTATATAAAATTTATATATAATAATTATGGAAAGACAAGCAAAATACTGAAAACATATAGAAAATCTGAAGAAAAAAAACTTGTTAAATCGAAAGAAGAACTGAGAAAGATGATTCAACAAGCACGAAGTGGCCAAGTGTCTGCAGAAGAAACAACAGCCGCGATTTTTAAACCAGTTACTGAAGCGTTACTTGGAAAACAACCTGAAGTGCAAACAATGTCTCCAGAAGAAGTTAAGCAACTACAGGAAAAAGGTTTAGTTGGTATTTTTAAAGAACAACAAGAAGCAGCTGCCTCAAAAATTATTGGTAGATCTGACGAGGAAAAAAAAGATTAGCTGAGGCACTTGTAACAAATATTGCTGATCCTGCTGCTAGACAAACTGAACTAAATCGACTGATTAATAATCCACTTTTACTTGAAAAAAGATTAGCAGAATTAACTTCTCATGAGATTAAAAGTTTACTTGGAAAAAATATCAGAAAAAATAGAAGATATTGAAAAAGGACAAGAAAAATTGAAGAGTTAGCAGTAAGGGGGTTAAATGTTAAAGAACAAAGACAATTTTATAGAGCAAAAGCATATAATAAAATAACTAATGATGATTATCGTGAATTTTTAGAAGAAAATGATATAAATGATATTGATAATATAAAATATTGGTCGGAAGAAAGATATGATAAACTTACTGATGATTTAAATAAAATAATTACAGATAGCGCTGTTTCTAATATTGAATTAGAAACAACTAATGAAGAAGATCATATGACTGAATTAACTAAAAAAAATCAGGCCGGTGTTATTGCTAACGTATTTCTTAGAACAGCGGTTGAGAACAGACCAACAGGGTTTGGTAAAAGTTGGACTTTCCATAGGAAATTTAAGATAAATGATGAAAATCGCATAAAAAATGCTAAAAAAATAAAAAAAGGTGTTTAATTCCAGAGATTGAACAACCACTGGTTACATCGCCAGGGGAAACTGAAAATAAAATAACTGGAACAGGTGTAAAAATATATACATCAACTGCCGAAATGACAGGCAGATTAATGCTGTTGATATCATCAAAGGAAGCTGGAAATTTTGGCGCTGAAATTGATAGTGAAATTATTGATATACTTGATCATTAAGATCGGAAAATTTGTTAACATCTGATGAATACGAAACTTTACACCTTGGTTTGATATAAATCAAGGCGATTTAATTTTGTAAAATGTTATGTATAACAATGTCAACAACATTATTACTAGACTCTAGTACATCTAACGCATTAGCTAACGCGAAAGATAGCGCAAATGTTTCAGTAAATTATATTCCGCCAATACAACTTGATACTGAAAAACAGTCTGAAATTGGACTAATTTCATGTACGTGTTGGTATTCCATGGCTAATGTGAAAACTGGTGTCAATAATGAATTTGCTTTTATACTCCCTCCAACGGATACCGTGGTTGGATTGTAATTGATATTCCGCAAGGAGCCTACAACATAACCGATTTAAATAAAACAATACGCGAATTTATAACATATATAGATTCAGGAGACGATGACAATTTTGAACTAACACCAAATTATAATACTTTACGCGCCAGAATAACATTAAAAAATGGTTTTAAAGTAGATTTTTCAAAACCAAAGAGCATAGCGTCTCTGACTGGATTTACTCGCAAAAGTTATAGCTCTGAACCAGGACGAACTGAAACATATGACGGTGATTTTCCTGTAAATATCACTGACGTAAAAACAATGCTGATAAATTGTTCCATTGCGTCTGGATCTTACTCAGCTCAGGGTAGTAAAGGACAGACGATATATAGTTTTTCGCCAGATGTTCCACCGGGATCGCTCATGCAAATTAGTCCGCGACAAGTTATTTATTATCCGCTAAATGTTGAAAATCAAATAACGAGTATAAATATGCAGTTGACAGATCAATCTGGACGACAGCTGGATCAGAATAATGAGGTTGTCACTTACAATGTACACTTACGTACAATAATTCGTGATTCACAATAGCAAAGTTATTGACTTCGGTTTTATGCAACCTCAGATATAATGAAACAAAAGAAAGTTTATCGGAGAAAAATAGTCGGAGGATTTTTGGGAAATATATTTGCTAAAATTATAGAACATGTTCCGGGTATAGCGCATAAAGTTGCACCAATTGCACTAGACGCGTCAAAAGCTTTTGCAACTGGAGCAGCATCTGCAGCCGGAACTGCAGTGGGACAAAAAATGACTAATACAATTAAAGGCAATCCACAAAGTGGATCACTGCCAACAATCAAACAAGTTATATCAGAAATCGCTCCAACAAAAGAAACTCAACGTGCTATGATAACAACAACAAAAAAAAACTTTTATCATCAAAGGACGAGCAGATTATACAAAAGTTAATATCTAAAGTAACAGCTCCGCAATAAAATTATGTAATCTAATAAATAAAAAATGTCTGTCAAACATTATCTCGATTTAACAGAACCTTATGACGAGGACAACACCGTAACAGAATTTGAATATATTGAGTATCTCGACGAAGATTCTAATGAGCCAAATAAAGCTGGTGTCAGAACATTTAATACCCGAGACGAAGATGTATTTCTACTGCCATACAAGCAGTATTGGAAGTTCGCGGCCAGATTATGACAATAGCTAATCCACCTGTTGTAATTGCAGCCGTAACAGAAGTAGCTCTTATAAATGATGGCTGGTGATTATTCAAAAGTGCCAGATATCAGCTGTCCAATCAAACTGTTGAGGATATTTCAAGTCACTTGCAAGTTGTAAGTACAATCTTAAATACTATTTTGTTTTCTGATGATTACTCCAGATCAACTGCAACTAATATTATGTGGTTTGAAGATACTGGAAGTGGTGGATCTGGTTTTATGGCATCGTCTGAGTTTTCAGCTGGAGGTCCACCTCTTTTAGTGGTTGGAGCTAATGCCGCTGCAGATGCTGAAACTGTAAGAGATTTTCTTATTGTTAATGCTGCTGCGCTAGGTATAATCGAACCCGGTGCAGCCGCTGGTGATGCAGCTACAAGAGTCGCGCTTACTGCTGCTTGTAATAATCTTGGTATAACACCACCAGGAGCAGCTGCGACCGGCACTGAAATGTTGAATTTGATTAATGGCTTATTTCCTATAGTCAGAAAAAAATATACGTTACAATGACGGTTATACCAGAAGAAAGGCACTTGCAGCAGGATCACGTCAAATTACGATGATGCTGCCGTTAAGTACAATCTTCGGTTTTTGTCGCGATTACAACAAAGTATTTTGTGGAGTTAAACATACACTTATTTTAGATCGATCAGAACAAAACGACTGCCTGTTTAGGTCAGGCGGAGCTGATGTACAGATTGTTATAAACAAATTTGCACTTTGGATGCCGCGAATAACGCCGACAGCAACAAAATCGCTCGAACTAGATGAAGTTCTTAAAAACCGCACAAAATTCATTTTCAGCAACATAACATGTATCAAACAGCTGTTCAAAATACCACCAACTACACATGAAGAGTCACAACAACATCAAGCGAACAAAAGCCACGGCAATTATTTGTTGTATTTCAGCGGCAAGCGCGACGTGGTAACCAACAACAAAATAATGCGATATTTGATAATGCCGATGTTAGACGTATATATGCTAGAATAAATTCAAAGCAATATCCAGAACCAGCGATAGAATGCAATTTTGCAGATGACGCTAATTAAAATGTTACTCTACCTTACATGTACCTACTCGACGCAATACAAAAATATCAAGATGTTGGAGATGGATCTCAGATATCTGTAGAGGAGTTTCTTACATTTTACCCGATATATCATTTTGATGTTAGTAAACAAAATGAAAGAGATGTACTTTCAACTGCTAATATTGAAATTACATGGACGCTCGGAGCAGTTCCGGTGGCACAGTTGTACGTGTACGCGTTAGTGATCAGCGATAGAGTAGTTACAGTCGACTATGTCGGAGGTAAAATGTCGGTGAAAGTTTAATCTGTAACTTTAATATAAGATGACAAAATATATTGTAAAAGAAATGCATTTGACTGATGACCAAGTTAAAAAATTAGCAGTTGCTGTTGTTAAGAAGAAGCAGGTATCATTAAAAATCAATCCTAACACAGGTGCACCAGCAGGTGCTGGGGGTACTTTAACAAAATTAATGTTAACCAAAAAACAAGTAAATAAGTATAACCGCAGCAAAATCTCTAGAGATTTTGTAGGCAAACCTTTTGTTTTAAATTTAAGTGCCACACAAATAACAGCAATGGCAAAACATGGCGGCTTCTTCAGTCCGGCACTATTTGTAACGGCCAGAACGTTAATACCTAAACTTTTGCCGGTGTTAGGTACATTAGGATTAGCAGCAGCGTCTGGAGCAGTATCAGGCGCAACGAAAAAAGCAGTTGAGGGCAGTGGTATTGTTGGCAGTGGTACATATAATTTTTTTTTTTTAACTTTTTAGTTTAACTTTTTAGTTTAAGTAACAAAATTGCCAATTTTGCAAGTTTAATTTTATGTGACTGATAAATATAAAATGCCCAAACGAAAAACAGCAAAAAGAAAAACAACAACGAACAAAAAAAAGACACCGCGACGTCGCAGAACAACCAAAGGAGGATTTATTCCAATAGCTCCACTTTTAGCGGGACTAGCGGGAAGTCTACTGCCAAATCTGCTGGGAATGGGACGAGGACTAACATTACCGGGCACGCGACCCCGTTAAGTAATTTTGATATACTTGATAAGCTAAAACAAGTAAAAAATTTCCACGGAGTTTATTCCAAAGATGAACTTGAGGAGATAAAATCGCCTGCTGCGGCACCGTCGCTAGGTTCGTGTGTGATAAATATAGAAAATTTCAACGACGGATCTGGCACACATTGGGTAGCAGTCTACGGTAATAATTACTTTGACTCATTTGGACTTGCACCAAGTGATGTAATTAAAAAATATATATCTCAAAAATATAAAGTAATTAATTATTCGTCTAATCAACTTCAACCTATTGGAACTTCTGCTTGTGGATATTTTTGCGTGATGTTTATAAAACAGATGTCCGCGAGTTTGAAGAACTCTGACTAAGATTTTTTTTAAAATTTATGTTACAGTTTGACAAGCATCCTTCTCACGCTAATGATGATATTCCAATTAATTATAAATAATTTTGCAATTTTATGTAAATTACAAATATATAATGTCAACATATTGTCTCAAATGTAAAGCTAAAACAGAAAATATCAATGAAACAACAGAAAAAACAAAGAACAACAGGATGATGCTAAAAAGTATTTGCGCAATTTGTGGAAAAATAAAAAGTATGTTTTTAAAGACATTATCCGGAGCTGGTTGCGTTGACAAGGTTATTTTAGTAGACGACTGAACAAAATTGGGGAAATTATAAATAATTTTCTATGTTTGCAATTGTGCCAATTATTGTTATAAATCTGAAAACAGATATTATTATAAATCTGAAAATGTATAATGATATGCAAGTGCGACTCTGACAGAGATTTATGTCTCGAGCAAAATAAAATTGTCACATATTGCCAACAATGTAACAACAGAGAAATAATTTGAACAGGTATAGATATACATAAAGTAATTGGCAAATTGCCGAAACCAAAAGGCGGCTGGACATTGCCAGGCCGTAAATATACTGGACCTTATAATCCGCTAGATAAACAACTAGATGAAAACGATAATCCATTACCAGGACAAGAGTGGACTTGGTAATGATGGTCTTGCGGCGATAAAATCGCCTGCTGCGGTGAAGACGCTTGCGTCAGAGCTACACAAACCTAAAAAAGTTTCCGCGACGTAAAGTTGTCGCAAATGTCGTTGATGACATCTGGGCGATAGACTTAGTTGATGTGTCAAATCTTGCTGAATTTAACGTTGGAGCTGACGGCTCTCCAAAAAAAATACTTGTTTAATGTTATAGACGTTGTTAGTAAATATGCTTTTAGTGTGCTAGTTTCAGATAAGACTGGAAAGTCAATAACTGATGCGCTAAAGTTAATAATAACAAACACAGAAAGAAAACCGAATAGAATTTGGACAGATCACGGAGCAGAATTTTTTAATAAAAAGTTCGAGCAGTTTTTGTTCCAAAATAATATAAAAATATACGTTACAGGAAACGAAGGTAAAAGTGTTGTCGTCGAGCGATTTATTCGTACACTAAACGAAAAATTCATAAGTATTTGACAGTTAAAAATACGAGTAAATACATTGACAATTTACAAAACATTGTTGATGAATATAATAATACGAAACATCGAACCATTAAAATGTCGCCGAATGACGCAAGTAAAAATCCGATATTAGCAAACGAAAACATGTATCGAAGACATAAATTTAAAGTTGGTGATCGAGTTAGAATTTCTCTGACGAAAAAAAAACATTTGAAAAGGGATTTACTCCAAACTGGAGCGAAGAAGCATTTGTTGTTGATAAAGTACTTTTAACAATCCCGGTAACATACGCGCTAAAAGATTTATTAGATGAGCCTATAACCGGTAGTTTTTACGAGCAGGAACTTCAGAAAACTTCCGAAGACGTATTTGTTATTGAAAAAGTTATCCGAAAACGCGGCAACAAAAGTTTAGTTAAGTGGAGAGGATATAGCGATAAATTTAATAGCTGGGTGCCAACTCGGTCGATGCAAAATTACTTGTAATTTTATGGTGATACAAACTTAGAATTTTCCAATAATGTTTTTATAAATTTGTTCGTATTTCATAAGTACAGATTTACATTTGATAGTTTTACATAATGAAATTAAATATAATTTTCTTGTATTATCAACTGGCATTAAATTAAATATTTTAACAAAAATAAAATCATATTTTATATTACTTTGATGGCCAGTTATTTTCAGATTTAAAAAAAGGTTTGATAAGCTTCCAAAATATTTGTTGTTCGGCAACAGTAAAATTAAATTTTATTATTTTTTTAGCAATGTAATACTTAGCATTATATCGTCCAGTTGTCGGCCTGCTGTAATTTTTTCTGTCAGCGACAGCAACTACTTCATCGTCGGACTCGTTGTTGTACAAAATATCGTCTTCACTATAACCAGCAGATTTATCTGAGATTATATTAAGATTGTTATTGGCGACTTTGTCGTTAGTGATATAATCTTCCGAATATATATCAGCAAGTCTTTTCATCAAGTTCATATTATAATATACTTTTATCTAATTATAAATAATAATGACCAGCGAAACAAAATCTACTGAAATTCCCACTGGAATTTCTAAGGTTAAATATCATCAAAAAGTTAATATATTAAATTACATAGAATTAGCCGAGGCAGTTAGAAAATGTTTGTATGGCTATAGTGCATGTTTGGTTAATGTGAATATAATGCAAGGCGAAAATGATAGAATACTTCTAACAATGGTAGAAAGAAATAAACTTAATGAAGGTTCGTTTATATCATTACAATTTGATAAAGATGATATTTTGATGTTTTGTCATAATTGTCTTACTAAAACCGAGCTAAGAAACATCATTAATTGTCATATTTGAAACTAAATCTATCAAATGTTAACATTGACGTTGTTGATTTAGTTTTGCCATCGGCGACAAATTTTGCTGCACGAGAATCAATTTTATAATATTTCGCAGCAGCAGTTATTGACTTAAATTTCATTTCTTCTCCAGTTTCTATATTTACTGAAATAACTGGTCTAGCAGTTCTAAAACCACCAACAATTCCACGTCGTGTGTTTTCGTGATATGTAACTAAGTCTAGATTTTCAATTCGATTATCTGTTTCAATACCATTTATATGATCTATAACCAAATTATTTGAAATAGCGTCATGAAAAGTTTCAAACACAAAACGGTGACTGCAATAATGAACCTAATCAGTTTTTATTCCGCGTACCATCACATTCAAAAAACCACAATTTTACAAATTTCCAACAACTTTTTTTGTTTTTCTATTTCGTATAATTCCTTTGTCAGATGCCTCATATAAATCAAATACTTTATGAGGCTTATATTCATCTTGTAACGCTAAATTTTCGATATTATCATTAGTAATCGAATTATTGACTCTATAGACTCTTTGCCCAGCTGGAATTTCATTGCAAAACAAAGTATTAATAAAATCTTTTCTAAACATTTCAGTGATATCTGTATCATCTCCTTTTTCACTAATTATCATTCCAGCCGGAGTTGGTTTTCCTATTGATTTCTTAGATTTTATGTTAATAACTGAACCAAGTGCATTTCCAGCATATAAGTTGTACTTTGAGTGAAAATGATAAGTTTCTTGCTCGGTTGCTGTCATTCTGATATATCTCAAAATTTCTGTCATTATACTATAGGGATTTTATATCTCTAATTGAAAAATAAGTTTAAAAAAATCAATTAAATATAAAAATACTATATATAATGTTAAAATTGCGCGATATTGCTAAAAAGAGCATTATCAAAACAGAAAAAATTGCTAGTGCATTTTCCGGATACGACAGTAGTTACAAATTTGATGTTCAAAATGTTTTAGCATATTTTAACTCTACAAATTTATATCATCTTTTACACCCTGTTGTATCCAAAGAACTTACAGCTCATAAAAGTATCAAACTAATAGTTCAGTATCATGCGATTTTATCAAACTTACATGCAATCGAAAAAGATATACTTGATATAATTTTTGAAAATACAAGTTTTGATAAAGAACTTTCTGAGTCATATCTAACAGCTAAATCACGAAAGATATTAACCGGAACAAATATTGCCACAGTCGCCGATGAAATACACCAAGAAATAAATAAAAAATTGGAGGAATTTACTTCATCTGGGTAAGGCTGGAAATTTTGAAATGATAAAGGAAGTTTTAATTCATACAGCAAAATATAACATACTTCGAGGTAGCGGCGCTAATAGCATTGGGTGCGTTGATCTTCCAAAAAAAATTAAAAACAAAATATGCTGTATAAATGTCAAAAATAATGATAACGAATGTTTTCGTTGGTCAATTGTGTCGGAGAGACATACGCAGAGTGATCACAATGACCGAATTGAAAAGTATTTGCCATGTAAAGACGAACTAAATTTTAACG
>JAECUM010065328.1:0-11833 GCA_016617855.1 Megalonaias nervosa | reverse complement strand
ATATATATATATATATATATATCGTCAAATAGTCCATTGCTGTATTTCAGACAGTGCATAAAGACTCCAGGAAATGTCTACAACGTGGATGAATGGAAGACGTATATGGCGAAACAACCAGGAGAGGTGTACTCGTCTAATGAACAGTGTCATGATATTAACGGGCAATATTCTGTCTATTGTGGGGTATCAACTCTGTGTGGGCAGGTTTCCCAGCTCATGTAAATTATGCATCAGGCGATGACGATATCAAATTCTGAACTCTTTTAAATCCTATTTCAGTGAAGACTTTTTTGGGGTATTTGAGAATCTTGAAAACAAAACTCAAATGAACGGCAATGATATATATATATATATATATATATATATAGAGAGAGAGAGAGAGAGAGAGAGAGAGAGAGAGAGAGAGAGAGAGAGAGAGAGAGAGAGAGAGAGAGAGAGAGAGAAATAGATAAATAGATATAGTTATATATATATTCTTGCCTTACTTTTATGTTTGACATTGCCAAAGACCCAATTAGAGTCGATACCGCTTTAATCTTTTTGAAAACCTTTTTGGCGCTGTCTTTTGTAATAACGTTGATACATTTTATTCTTAAGCAGTCCCTGACACCATTGCTGGATCCAGTCCACTTTACAGAACTGTTACTTGGCACATGGTTTGTTTTATGTGTATATGTATCGAATTCGTTTGGAATTAAATTAGTCATATGAGAAAGAAATGACTATCTTGTAGAATAATAATGTCAATACCAGAGACAGTTTAAAGTAACAAAATAGGATAGGGCTTAGAACTTGCGTTAATACTAATTTTTGATAGACTATATATGCTTGAATTAAGTCAAAGATACAAAAAGAACATATGTAAATAACACTTTCATTTCTACAGACGCTTATGTTTCAACTACGAAAATAATGATATCGTGCTAAAACATGGGTGGGTTATGATTTTTGATCATCAGATTTACGTTCTATGGCAGATGTTTGTGATTTTGATCGAAGCTTGCAAAGAAACAGAAGAAACATCATCTGGACATGCAGACTTGTGTTCGACTGATATCGAACATCCATCCCATCTCGATATAATTCACATCTATTTATTAAAGATCAGGTTAGGTTATATCCGGGAAATGACTGAATAATTATCGCCAGCACCGATGAGATATATATTTCGTCTAAGCAAGCATTATATTTTCGATTATCTAGAATTAGTTGCCTACCACTAAATGACTACTTCTATTAATTTCAAAGATGCGATGAACCAACTTTGCCACTTATTCAAGGTTTGTCTTTATTATTCTTCAATTCAAACTACTAGTACTTACAGGATTTGATGTCACACGCTGCGACATGTTTTAGAAAGTTACAATTGAGTGCATCAGAAAGAAAGTAACTATACGAGGCGATGTTTATTATGCAAGCTTAAGGACATCAGAGAAGAATGAGAACTTCTGTGAGAAAATAATGTTTTTAATGATTGCAAGTGAGTTTTGGTGTGAAATTGTGATGATTCCAAAGGATGCGCAAGAACAACAGGTCTTCTCTGCAGGGGAAGGTGACAAAATTAAAAATGTTTCAACGTAAGATCAAATGGAACTAAAATCATTCATAATCAAATGGGCAAATCAATTTGCTAAACATACGAAACTGATAATGATACTGTGAAAGTTTTCAAGCTGACTTGGACGCTCATAATGACGATCTAAACGACTACCCCATATCATCCAAGACATAGTCTCTCCATTGCAAAATGTAATTTAACGAAGAAACAAAATCTCTAAGCCAGCTGTAAGAACGTCATTACCCAGACTGAAAGATGAAACGCAAATACTACATCCAGTATTGCAGTCTATATCGCTATCGTCCATGATGCTTGAAATTAAGTAAATAGCACAATGTACTGCTTTACCATCAGCAATCATGGCTGAAATTATGCATCTAGTTTTAGAGAAAACGCATCTCAGGATTTGAGAAGGACTACTTCAAGTTGATGATCAACGCTGTGTTTGGCATACAAGAGGATAACCCTAAGAAAAGAAAGATGCAAAAATGTGTTCAGATTAAATGAGATATTAAAAATTCATAAAGGATCTGTCACTCGTAAACATAAGTATCATAAATGGGAACTTAATATCAGAACGGTAAAAAGAAAGATCAAACTCACTAAACCGATTTATGGACAATTTTCAAAGAGAGAATTAAGAAATTGAAGAAATGAATTTTACTACAAGCAAAAATACCACAAATAGACAATAAGACTAAACTAATTTTTACTGATACGGATAAACATGAAGGAGATCATCAACCGTATGACACTAATGCAAACACAAAGGGCAGCAACTGAAGCATATCTTTGGGAAACAAGAATTGTTGGATTTCTCCATGATGAACTTTCAGACATTCCCATTAGATGGTTTGTATATTTAGGTCGATGTTTTAATAATTTAAAGTGGGTTTCGAAGAAAAAGTATCTAAATGCATTATGAATTGTGTTATTAAACAAAATTTAAACTTTTAATTATGAGTGCCTGTTCAAGCAAGTTGACAGTTTCTAATACTGTATAGCTGATACAAACAGAACTGCCAAGGTTGTTCCGTCATGTATGTATTACAAACTCTGTATTGTTGTTGTTATGGGTTTGACGCCATTAATCAGCCCATATAGGCTCTGATGTGTTTCCCATATAGGCTTATACGTGTCTTCCAGTACATCTAGATGAGGAATAGTCCAAGAAAACCCCGAGAAGAACCACCGACCCACGAAAAGTGAATTGCAAGTTTTCACATGGCCGAGCCAGTGACTGGAATACAAGCAGAAGATGTGCTATCAGTGATCTATAAATGCGATCTCCTTAGACCAATCGTCCCTCCCTCCCCCCCCCCTCATTGTATTAGTTAACTGCACGAATGCATTCACTTAGGGATATATATCAGAATAACTTTCCCTGATTAGACATAAAGTTGTGCTAATCTATGCCGATAAAAATGAATCATTGTTAAACTAATTAAATTACAAATTTAATTAAATAGAAATTTTCAACGTTCTAAATCAGCTATTGTGAAGATATATATCGGAATGGTACCTATCAAATTCCTTTAATAACGTCACAAAAACATTTCAAATCGTCACCATTACTAAAGATAATTGCTGATCTTCAAAAGGTCCGAAACGTATGGACAGCTTGTAAAACTGCACATTTCTCTACGAACACACTGTAAAAATCAGTTTAAAATGTCATTTCCATTCAGATCTGAAGAAAACTAAAATCCGCCATGGAAACAACAATACAGTTGGCAACGTAGTTTTACAAGGATATCTTGATCAACAATGACGTACTTCAAACAAGAGGAAGAAAACGTAATTAGGAATCTGTATCCACAGCAAATTACCTTAAAAGTCAGCGAGCGTGGTTTGTAATAGATTAGGTTTCATTCCACAAGAAATGTAGCAAATTGTTCGATGATTTTGAGCAACAATAACTCAATGATATAAACATAAATGATGGTAAGCCCGACGATACCGAGCAACAAAGGCATTTAAAAACTCGACCTAAAGTCAAGCCTCTCAAAAAAATTCAAAGAGCACACTAATTAATAGCAATGATGACGTTTCCTACTATAGAATAATTTAGATAAAAGAAAACAAATCATCTCTTTGACTTTTTTGATTTGTTACAAGCATAGACAATCTTTGTATTCTTACATAATTGTATATTTATTTTATAATAAAAAAATTCATCATATGAAACTTCTAGCCACTATCCGTTTTATTACATTCAACAGTCCATTGGATTAACTTTAGACATTTTTAATATTTTAAAGGGTCTATTGGATGACTCATATTCATTTATAATACTTTAAACGGTGTATTGGATCACACTTGTACGTTTTAGTAATTTTAATGGTCTATTGTAGGAACCGTAGTTTTCAGTATTTTTTAACCGTCTATTGGATACCCCTATATTTCGTAGTACTGTTTATAGTCTACTGGATGACCCCTTTCATTGCAAGTATCATAAACGGTCTATTGGATGATCCATATTATATTTTGCACTTTAATGCTCTGTTATCAAGGTCCTTATCCCTATGCATTGTTAGAACTTTTAACTGTCTATTGGATGTCCCATATCATTTCAAGTACCATAAACGGTCTATTGGATGACGCTTATGATCGATTAGCACATTAAATGTCTATTGGATGACCCCTATCGTTTTAGTACTTTAAACTGTCTGTTGGAAATAGTATCTTCATCATGGTCCTGATACCTATCCATTTTTAGTACTTTTTACGGTCTTTTGTCTTCAGCATCTTAACAAGATTGGTGCCATTGTTGTTCTTTTCGAATATTTCACATTTGCAGCGATACATAGTTTATTGTGAAATTTTCTGATACATTCAGTGCAATGCCATATATATATATATATATATATATATATATATATATATATATATATATATATATATATATATATATATTCATCACGATTTAAGCAATATAAAAAAACTGTTATCTGAAAATGTACTTTTTCATCTGGCGATGCAAGCACGAGGAACGAAGAATTGCTTACACTTCATCTGACGTTTATATCAAGTTTATTATTTCGTCAAGCTTAATAAAATACTCACGACATTGTTGTATAGAAACAAGCCTTGCTGTATCGTAAGAATGTTGTTTTTAATTATCCACTGGACTATACTGATATATATTTCATTGCTCTATTATTGTTATGGCACTAGTATTCACATACTTTTCATGGTACTATTGTTCATATACATTTCTTGAGACTATTATTCACATACATTTCATTAGGCTATTGTTCACATGCATTTCCATTGCATGACTCTACGCATAATATTAAGTTTGTCACTCCTTGAACCTTTAGTTTTAGCTTTGGGTGACAGAGTGTGTGTATGAACAAATTCATAGATTTTAAGATTGGACCACCGTGAAAACATACATTCAAAGAAATATTTATAGTATTTTATACTCTGTATGTTTTACTTCATTTACTCAATGACTCTTTATTTACTAGTGAGTACATATACAATACGACTCTGTACTCGTCAATGTCTGTTGTATAGCTATTTACCCAAGCATCGAATTTCTGAAGCAATCTATAAATGTGTCATTTATATCGTGACCTTTCTTTTGATATATCAAAAACAGGGTATTTCTTATGCAGTTGCACTTGTTGTAATCAAAATATTAGTAGTATATGTAGTTGAGGTTTTAAATCCAAAGAGGGTTTTAAGCCAGAAACCCTCACCACCCCCCTCAGTATACATAGAGGAGGGTTTTATTCCAAAGAGGTTTTTAGGTCAGAAACCCTCATCCCAAGAATAAATATATTATGACATTTTTGCACTACCTCAGAGACCCCCTCTCCCTCAAAAAACCACCCTCCAACAAATTTTTATCTCAGAAAATGATGAAATAATTTGAAAACTAAAGGGGATTCTAGACCAGCTCACCCTCTGAATTATGAGATGAGGTTGGGCAGATGATCCAATGACATTTATTGACAATATAGTTGATATTTTATTTGATGAATGATATTTCTAAAGCTGTACAAAATTAAACATCTACTACTGTTGTAACCGTTACCTTTTGATAATCTTTTCCATATCTGCTGACTCTCATTGGTAGAATATCTGTTAACATACTGTCAATAATACGGAACTCGCGTATTAAATCGTCCATATCATATTTTATACCACGCAAATAAGATCGTATTTGATCAAGTAATTTTTTATAGGTGATACTTGCTGTTTTACAAGCATTTTTTTAGTTGCAAGACGAGGCTCAATTTTTTTACATGCTGTTGCAAGAGAAACACCGACACCAGATATTATTAACAAAAACGGATTTAATGATGCTCCACTTGAAATTATACCAGAGCTAGTCATTAACAATGGCAAATATGATATCACTCAAAGTATTCTGTTATAGTATCTGTAACATTTTTTCACGCACCAAAGTTTTTTATGATAATATCTGTAATATTGCATTAGAGCGTCCACATCTTGTTTTTGGAATTTTATCTGAAATATGATTAAAATCAATTATATTTTTTTCATTATATAATATATGTTTACATATTTTATACAATATTAAAAACTCTAATGCCAGTCCCTAGGTCTGATTCATTATAATTAACTTAATTGAGGTATTTCAGCGACAAATTCCACACACCACCAGTAAGACGTTGAGGGTAATTTTTCATCAGATGCTTTCAGTAGAAATATTTCTTCGGCATCTTTATTTAACACCAAAGATACAATTCCAGAAAAATTATCGATTGAATGACGCCATAGATATGAGGTAAATATACTAAATTTTGCAACGCTAAATATGGACAGCCTATATACACCAGTGACTTCCGCGGTATGTTTGATAATGTTATTTTTCGGTGTCCTGATGCTACTGTGTATACCACATTGATGATCTGCTTGTGAGGAATTTTAATCAGATTCGTTTTTTCAACAATATCAGGGATCCCACTAACAATATCGTTTAGTTTTGTGTTAATGTCAGCGAGTTTAATATCTACAACCGCTGGATTTCAAAAAAATTCATTAATAAATTTGTTTATATTTCTACGAAAATTTAGAAACGTTTGTACGTGATTGGAAAAATCATTTCTGAATGTGATCATTCCATCGTTGATTGTTGTTATTGCTGTTACCGTCGGAATGTTGCTATCGTCGACGTATTTTTTTGTTGCTGCGTCAAAATCTGATTCTGGTGTTCTGAGATCATTAATACCATTATTATTCATATTGAGAAATGCACGCATTATACCACCGCGCACTAACACATATTTAGATTCTTGATCGTCTACGTATTTTTTTGTTTGCTGCGTCTGATTCTGTGGCTGGGTCTCCAAGGTATGTAATTTTATTCTTGTTCATGAAAATATTACCTGTAACTGTTCCACCGATTTTATCAAGTTTGTTATCATCAACATACTTCAACTGCAAATAACTTACCGCTTGAGTTTGATTTAAGTTTGCTGGTGGATACCTGGTCTCCAAATTTACAAAAAAAATTTCCTGACATATCTAAGTTACCGCTTAAAATTCCACCAGATTTATCTAGTTTATTATTGTCGACTAATTTAAGTTGTGCATAACTAACAGCTTGTGTATTAACGACATTTATTGGCGGATAATCTGTTTCTAAATCTAGTACTCGTTGATTTGACATAAACAAGTTTCCCGTCATTGTGTCGCCGGATTTTTTTAGATAGCCTGATAAATCAACCTTACCGTCTGTTATTGTTGTACTTACAGCTGATGAATCTCCTACTAATGTTCCAAATTTTTGTATAATAACTCATTATTTATTTATCGTCTGACAATTTTTTAATATAACATAAAATTGTATAACAATAATGGCAAAATCGTCGATATTAAATTTTGATACAGAGCGGCTGGTGAAACATAAACATGAAAACGAACTTCCAGATTGTCATTATCTTATTGTTGGAAGAACTGGATCGGGAAAAACAAACTTGCTTATGAATTTACTTCTCGGAGATAATTTTAATTACGATCGCGTTTATATTTACACAATTAATCAACAACAGGATAAGTACGAGCTACTTAACAATTATAATGACAAACTTCGTGATGATCTTGAGGCTGATGAAGATTTTTTTATTATCAAACAACCAGAAGAACTTGTTCCAGTTAATCAACTTGATTCGTCCGAACACAAGATAGTTGTTTTTGATGATATTCCGCTAAACAACGAGGAAATGAATAAAATAAGATCATATTTTTCACTATCACGTAATAAAAAATGTAATTCTATTTATTGCGCCCAAGGTTTTTACAACGTCGACAGATTTATTCGGCGATATACTGGTTGTTTTATATTATTTCCAGGACTGGACAATGTTGACGTTAGAAATATCGCGAACGACCAATGTGGTGATGTAACAAAAGATAAATTTATTGAATTATATCATAAAGCAACGGCAAATAAATATGACTTTTTTTTGTTTGATAAATTAACAAATGATACTAGTAAAATGTTTCGCTGTTGTATTGAAAAATTCCTACAATAATTTTTATAGAAATAGTATATAATTAATGGAAAGACAAGCAAAGTACAGAAAACATATAGAAAATCTTAAAAAAAACATGTTAAATCTAAAGCTGAACTTAGGCAGATGATCCAACAAGCACGACGTGGTCAAGTGGTTGCAGCAGAAACAGCAGCAGCCGTTCTCAAACCAGTTACTGAGGCTTTACTTGGAAAACAACCTGAAACTAAACCACTATCAGAAGAAGAACTTAAAGAACAACAAGAAAAAGGTTTCCTCGGATTAGTTAAAGAACAACAAGAAGCAGCTGCTGGAAGAATTATTGAAAGATCTGAAGAAGAAAAAAGAAGATTAGCTGAGTCACATGTAGCAAATATAGCTAATCCTGTTGCAAGACAAGGTGCACTAGATCAGCTAATAAATGATCCACTAGCGCTTCAACAAAGACTAGCAGGTTTAACCACACGGGAGATTAAAAATATTTTAACAAATTTATCAGAAAAATTAGAAGATATTGAAAAGGAGCAAGAAAGAGTCGGAGAGTTGACGATAAAGTTTATGGAAGTTGAAGATAAAAGACGATGGTTTATAAAACAAGCAAATAATAATATAGAAAATCATGAATACAATGATTTTTTAAGGAAAAAATAATATAAAAGATCTTGATAATATAAGTAAGTGGAATGATACTGAATTTAACAATCTTATTTATAATTTAACTATAATAATGAACGACGGTGTTACTGCTAAAAATGAGTTAAACACAACCATAGAAGAAGAAAATATGCTTCAACTTTATGATAGAATTAGAAATGGTATTATTGCCTTACTCGTTAGAAAAACAGCGCAAGACAGTAGAACAAAACCTTTTGGTAGGGGTTGGAATTTCAAAAGGAAATTTTTTTGTATTTGATGAAACTCGTGTAAAAGAATATAGAAAGGAAAAAACTGGAAAAGGAGTTAGAATATTTTCATCAGTTACTGAAATGATAGGCAGATTAATGTTATTGATATTATCAAAAGAAGCTGGAAATGTTGGTGCTGAAATTGACCATGAAATTATTGACATACTTGATAATTTGAGATCGGAAAATTTATTAACATCTGACGAATACGAAACTTTACATCGCGACTTAATTTTATAAAAAATATAATAATAAATGTCAGCAACATTACTACTAGACTCTAGCCAATCTGATAAAGATAGCGCAATTTTTTATGTAAAGTATATTCCGCCAATAGAACTAGATTCTGAAAAACAATATGAAATTGGATTAATTTCCTGTACGTGTTGGCATTCTATGGCTAATGTAAAAACTGGGATTAACGATGAATTTGCATTTACTATTCCTATACGCACTTCACCATTTGTCACGTGGAAAACAATTAAAATTCCACAAGGAGCATATAATATTGACGATCTAAATAAAATAATAAAAGAACTTATAACAAAAAATAAAGGTATCGCTGATAATTTTGAGCTGAAACCAAATTATAATACGTTACGCGCTAGAATAACATTAAAAGATATAACAATTAGTCTTGTATCGCAAACAAGTATCGCACCACTAATAGGATTTTATAATTATATATATCCTGCTCTTAATCGTGATAATCCCGAAACGTATGACGGCCAACTGCCAGTAAATATAACTGATGTAAACGCAATATTGGCAAATTGCTCTATTGCATCTGGATCTTACTCAGCCTTAGGTAGTAAAGGACAAACAATATGCAGTTTTTCACCAGATGTTCCGCCATGATCTCTGATGCAAATTAGTCCACGTCAAATTATTTATTATCCGTTAAACGTTGAAAATCAAATAACAGAAGTAAATATGCAATTGACAGATCAGTCTGGAAGACAGTTATATTTTAACAATGAAGTTATTACTTATTATTTACACTTACGCGAACAATAGTAAACATATTTTCTAAAAGATTTGGTAATAAAATTATACAACCTCAGATATAATGAAACAGAAAAAAGTTTATCGAAGAAAAATAGTAGGAGGATTTTTGGGAAATATATTTGCTAAAATTATAGAAAATGCTCCAGGACTAGCTCATAAAGTTGCACCAATTGCACTTGACGCATCAAAAGCTTTTGCAACTGGAGCTGCATCTGCTGCTGGAACTGCTGTGGGACAAAAAATAGCTGATAAAATAAAAAGACCGACAATCAAACAAGCTATTTCAGAAATCGCACCAACAAAAGAAACTCAACGCGCAATGATAACAACAACAAAAAAACTTTAATCACCGCGAGGAGAAAAAAATTATACAAAATTAATATCTAAAGTAACAGCGCCACAATAGGTTGACAAAATTTTGTATAACCTAATAAATGAAAAAATGTCTGTTAAAAATTATCTCGATTTAGCAGAAATTTATGACGAAGACGACACGGTAACAGAATTTGAATATATTGAGTATCTCGATGAAAATTCTAACGAACCTAATAAGATTGGCGAAAGAACATTTAATACTCGAGACGATGACGTATTTCTACTGCCTCACAAAGCAATGTTAGAAGTTCGTGGTCAGATTATGACAGTAGCTAATCCACCTGACGCAATTGCAGCTGGAACAGAAGTAGCTCTTATAAATGATGGCTGGTGTTTATTTAAAAGTGCCGTATATCAGCTGGCCAATCAAACTGTCGAAGATATTTCAAATCACTTACAAGTTGCAAGTACAATATTAAATATTTTTTCGTTTTCCGATGATTACTCCAAATCAACTGCAACTAATATGATGTGGTTTAAAGATACTGGAGCTGGGGCAGCTGCACCTGGTGAGTTTTTCCTGAAGAGAACTTTTGCTCATGGAGCTGATGCTGCTGTAGATGTTGTAATTCTAAGAGATTTTCTTATTGATAATGCTGTCAATTTTGGTATAGCCGCACCAGATGCAGCTGTTAATGCAGACGCAACAAGAACCTCACTTACTGCTGCTTGCAATAATCTTGGTGTAGCCGCACCAGATCCAGCTGCGGACGGCGTTGCAATGGTAAATTTTGTTAATAATTTAGTTACTATAAGAAATAAACGTTATAATGAGGGTTATGTTAAGAGAAAGGCATTTGCAGCAGTATTATGTCAAATTATAATGATGCTGCCACTAAGTACAATATTTGGCTTTTGCAGGGACTATAATAAAGTATTTCGTGGAGTTAAACATACGCTTATTTTAAATCGATCAGAACCAAACGACTGCCTGTTTAGGTCAGGTGGAGTTAATGTACAGTTTATCATAAACAAACTTGCGCTGTGGATGCCACGAATAACACCGACAGTTTCAAAATCGCTCGAATTAGATGATATTCTTAAAAACCGCACAAAGAAGATTCATTTTCAGCAACATAAAATATATGAAACAGCAGTTCCAAATACCACAGACTACACATGGCGAGTCACAACGACGTCGACTGAACAAAAGCCACGGCAATTATTTGTTGTATTTCAACAGCAAGCGCGACGTGGCAACCAGGAACAAAATAGTGCGATATTTGATAATGCTAAAGTTAGACGAAAATATGCTAGAAAAAATTCAAAGCAATACCCGGAGCGAGCGATAGAATGTAATTTTGCAGATAAAGCTAATAAAAATATTACTCGGCCTTACATGTATCTTATGGACGCATTGCAAAAATATCAAGATGTTGGAGATGGATCTCAGATATCAGTAGAGGAATTTCGCTCACTTTATCCGGTATTTTATTTTGATGTTAGTAAACAAAATGAAAGAGATGTAATTTCAACTGCTGATATTGAAATTA
>JAECUM010065324.1:0-16967 GCA_016617855.1 Megalonaias nervosa | reverse complement strand
TTCCGGCTGCCAAACAAGAGGTCACGAGTTTGAAACTTGTGACGGCATTCGCAATACTTTTTTTTTAAAAAAAACTTTTTTGATATTTATCTTCGAACTTCTTTTAAACTCTCTCAGCCAGTTTATTTATTTATTTTTAATTCCCGTCCTAGGAAGGGCAATCAACCTAGTCATATATAAACATCCACATTTGTCTTTCTGTGAATCCAGGCTGCCAAACAAGACGTCGCGAGTTTGAAACTTGCGGGGGCATCACAATTCTTTTAAAACTTTATTTTGTATTTGTATGTTGAAACTTTCTTTTAAAGTCGATGATCGCAATTATTTTACATTTTTTCTTTTCTATATTCCCGTCCTAGGGCGGACATATAACCTAGTAAATTAATACCGAGTGCCAGAAGCACAGCGGGGGGTGGGGGTGGGTGGGGGGTGGGGATGGGTGGGGGTGGGTTGGTTGATGCATTTCCGGAAAGAGCAGTCAGACATACCTCTTCCAGTAGTAGAGAGGGGCCCTAAGATAGGAGCTACACGGCTTCCCCGCCAGGAAGGGGAGGAAAGTGTGTGTGTGTGTGTGTGTGATTTAGATTTTTAACGTAGCTTTAACAATTTTTCAGTCATATCGCTACGATATCTGCAGTGTGACAGTTTACAGTTTACAGTGATGTCTAGCACTGAGGCGTCATGCCACAGACATGTGGCATGATGTCCCACCCAGTGATAAAACACTCTGAATAATAATTTAACAAAAGGAAAAGGAAAATCATGGGCTCAGGTACCCGAGTGGTCTAAGATGCTCGCCTTAAAAATCATTGAATATTCTCGCCTCGCTCGTTCCGCGTGACTCGAATCTCGGGCTCGGCGAAAGTTTGTGTTTGAGAAAGGTTGCCAGCAATTTCCAGTTGTTCGGTGGATCTTCCCATGGGTTTCCCGGGTTTTTCCATCACCGTATGTACTTACCGCCATGTTTAGCCTATCATGTGCTCAAAATTGCATTAAGCCCACAACAACAACAACAACACCAAGAACGACAAGAATAGGAAAATTGCAGATCCTAGCATATATTAATACGAACGCTACGTACAGGAAACAAAGAAAAAACAGAAGTACCCCTTCCATTAAGAAATGATGAAGGTGTTATGCCAATGCTACTGGCTAACGCGGTAGTACGGGTCAAACCGGTATTCTAAAAGGGGCATAACAATACACGGGCAGAATCAGGTCAAGTGTTGGAGAGGAGGGACAAAATTTCAAAACGGCTGTGACATTCCTCGAAAGGGCACCAAAGCAAAAGTATATGTGTATATTTACTCAGGGTGCATAATACCCAATAAATGTGCGCAAGAAAATAACACACCGATGGTAAAATTTCGACTGACAAGTGGCTGTAAATTTATGTGTACGTTTTCTTTTTGTAGCGGGAGGAGGTAGGTACGGACCCCCCATCCGGCCCTGCAATGTCAAGCACTGCAAAACAAAAAACATTAAGGGGAACACAAAGACAAAACTAACACCTGCGAGTTATCAAGATTAAAACGATTAACACGCAAACTTTCACTACAAAAGTATTTTTCCCACAGCAAAGGTTAGGGGTGGAATCGAGTAGGGAGCATGTTAGGAGGACCAGCCAATTAGGGGCTAGGTGTCGCATTTGTCTGCCTTTCTACCATCCCACATGCCCGAAATATTCTACCCTCTACTTTCTGCGCTTTTGTTCTCCTTCTAAGTGACTTATTTCTTACATGCAGAATAAAAATAAGAGAAATAAGACGACTGAAAAAGGTAATCTATGAAAGTCAATACAAACATAAATACTCAGAAAACCCAATTGAAAAATTTAAAATGTTAGTAAGGACACATTTTTTAAAAGTAAGTTATTGTTGTAATGAAGCAAACAACTAATACATAGCTAAATTATTCTTTATATGCATGGGTTTATTATCAGGATCATTATGAATAGCAGCAAATATGTTTATTTGGGTCTAGGTCTATGTTATTCTGATTCCCCTACAATTTATCTGATATTGTCGAGGTTATTTATTATAATTTTAGTAACACACTTTCCAATAATAAACAACATTTCTAGAAGGTTATTTTCCATTCGGTAACGTTTTTTTTTTATTGTTTGTTGTTTTTTGTAATTGTGAACTTAGGTCAAGTAGGGGACTATACAACCTTGTCACTGGAAAGATTATTCAGTCTTGCTAAATAATCAGTTTGTATTATTGTTGTGTCCATTATTCATTTGGAATTTATTTCTTCAAATCATTTAATTCAATGATTCTTTTCTTTGGAAATACAGAGTGCTCATAAAAATAATATTATTGGATAGAGACATTTATTAGAATTTACAGTGAATTCAGACCTGGAATTTTATTACTGTGTTTCAACAAAAGACTCTTGGCACATCAGCATTATACAGGTCATCACAGACACATCAACACCTTCAGCATTGGACTTAATTTGGATTTCTGCTAAAGTTTATTCAGAATTTTTAATTTTTAGGACTTGTGTCTGTAATTCTAGAATTATTTTGGGATTTAATTTGTAATACCGTAAGTTCTTTTTTAATTTTCGCTTTGTATTCAAGGCAAATAAATTATTTGTTGAATTTTACGAAGCTTGTTGATTTTCACTTTTTTTATCTTACTTATTTTAAGAGCATAGACTCGTAACACCAGCCGGATTTGGGACCATTTATCACTACATATTATTCTCGGAAACATAAAAAGCGCCTATTCAGCGTTGAGCTTTGCTTGCATTTCCACAATGAAAAGTTGACTCCTTAAAAATTCATGGGAGACATGTCAAAAGTTTTTTTCAAAGTCAAAAATACAAAATGTCTACTTGGTCATCTCTATCCCCATTGTTAGCCGGATCATCAATAACTCAGCAAGGTTGTTTCGAACTATGCAATTTCCGTAAGGCATGCTGTTTATCATATAGATATCCATGTGCTTTATGATGTTAGAACAGACATTATGTTCAAGCTCTTTGCAAAGAACACCGGTGAGTTACATTGGGCGGTAATTACTGGCCACTGCATAATTACCTTTCTTCAGTAGTGGCCATGCCATTTATTTGCCAGATAGCAATCTTTCGGATGTTGTAAATGTTCAGTGATTATTAAAAGGTGCCAACACAGAAGATAGTGCCTTAAGTACTTTTTGATTTTATCATTCAGCTCTGACCCTTTTCCATTTTGTTCTAAATTTTTCATTGTCGGTATGAGTTCATATATGGGTCACCCTAGAGTCAGATGGGAATTTTGTTTTAAAAATTACGCCATACTAGGTTTACATAAGAAGTACTCTAGAGCCAAACGGGAGTTTAACATTGTTGGAATGATAATGTTATTTTTTAAAAATTAAAATCCAATACGCCACATTTACAATTCAGCTACCTGTTTTGTTTTTAGTCCAATACACACGTTCCATAATCCTTCAACCGCTTTTTGATCACTATTCAAAGACACAGCCTACAATCCTTCAATCTGATTAAAATCAAATTTCACCTATCCAACGTGAAGATATGACGATGACCGCTTAGGGGTCATGTTCTGGCGACCTTTACATTAGCCAATAGAAACGCAGCTTTCAAAAATCTGACAGTGGATCAAATTGCCTGTTACACACTGATGTTCTTCATCCACACTGCTCAGTCCCCAAACGCAAAGATATAAGACTTTATCTGACTGACTGATAAAATTAGCGATTATGGTAATAACATATGTTACAGAACATGACCCCTATGTGGTCACTGTCAGATCTTCACGTACAACAGCAGAGATCTGATTTTAATCAGATTGACAATCAAGCAACCGCTTTTCGATCACTGTTCCAACACAATCCTGCTATCCTGCGAAAAGTGTCGGAATGTTTATGCACATGTGCTATACTTACATACACACAAACAGTAGAATAATAATAGAGGGTTTTGATTGATGTGGATCTATAATTGTTTAATTTTTTTTTATTCATGACTGAAAATTGTAGTGATTATCTTTAGTTGAAAATTCATACGTTCATAGGTTCTATGTTAAGATATTATGACTGTAAAATTGCATAGATTCTATAAATAGATGCTGACGCACGTGTTTATTGTTACTAATAATAAAATTAGTAAATCTATTGACAAGTTTTGGGTTGTTTTCCACTGGTCTGGTCGGTTTGGTGGGTTCTTACAAGAAGTGTTATTTCCCATTTGATTGGTTAGATCACTTGAACAGGTATATTGAAATATTAGGTTGAGTAGTTAGATCTGTACCGTGGGGTATATTGAGACAAATAGTCGTATTAGTCTCTTGACGGTTCATATAAGAAGAGAACTGAGCAATCAAATTCGTTCCTATTTTGGATTCCAATTTCATACGTTAAAATGAGTTTGCAAATGAATTTTATGTTGCATTTAGATATTATTTGAGAAGAAAAACAGTTATTTGGATTATTCGGTGGAAATAGAACGGGTACTTATTTATTATTGCTAAAGAATAAAGACAGCTATTGAAAGTTTTCATTTCTTAGAGGTCAAGGTCATAGTCATGTATTGGAAACAATATATTTGCTGGGTCAAATAAACCTCAGTCAGATTTTATGAAGAATTATGTCATTCATGTCAAAAGGTTCTATATCACTTATTGGTGATTCGGCCAATCCTATCCCTATAAAAATACTAAGGGAAGCAGGAGCTTCTCGGAATAATTTATTATCAGGTACTCTGCCTGTGCCTGAGAAGTCTTTTTCTGATGAAAGTGTTATTGTTTAGGGAGTAGAGTGCATTTTTCTTCAAATTCCACTCCATAACATTAATTTGTCTTCACACCTAGCTTCAAAACCAAATATTATCAGCGCTGTGAGTTCCCTGCCAATTCAGGATGTTCATTTATTGCTAGACAACGACTTAGCTGGAGATAAGGTTGTGGTTAATCCACTTTTAATTGACAAGCCTTGTTTGGGTAAAAAAGTTGATCATATTGAAAATGAAATCCCTTATTTATACTCTACTTGTGCAGTTGCTAAAGCTATGGCAAAAAGCGCTCTTGAGAAAGATGTTTGTCAGGAAATTATTCTTTTGGCTGACATATGCATTGGTCAGACTTTTGATGAGGTCACCTTTGCTCATGTTACTGATCAATAAAAAGGTACTGATTATTGTTATCATATTTTAACTACTCATTCTCTTATTTCTAATCAGACTGGCAAGTGATATTTCACTTGTCATCGAAAAGGAAAAAGATCCTGATATCTCCTGTTTGTTTCAGAGGGTTATTAGCGAAGCTGATTCTGCAAATGTAACAACTTGATATTTTTGGCACATGGGGTCCTTATGATAAAATCGAGACGACCTGAGGCACCCACTGGTGAATAGTGGTCAGTGAGCTATGAAATTGTTGCTCCTATGTCATATAGACAGGAAATTCCTAGTTTAGCTCATGAAACTACCTTGGCTGGTCATTTAGGGGTCAAAGAAGCCTATCAGAAGTTCTTGCATCATTTTTTCAATATCTTGCATCATGTTTCCTAATATTGTAGATCTTGTTTATTTTGTCAATGGCCGGTTTCATTTCTTTAGAACTAGTTTTTGGACATGTCATCCAAGGACCATTGAAATTGTTGAAAGAAAAACTTTTTTCTTTTTTTTTTTTTAACAGGGAAACAGACAATAATCTTTTAAATTATATCTCTGATTGTGAAGTAGCAAAATATTATTTTCTGTCCACTCACTCAAAATTACAACTAAGGCAGGTCAAAAGGTGATTAAGTTCTGTTTCGTTTGCTAATAGTTCAAAATTATCTTCAGGTTAGATGTTAATTGTCCTTATGAAGTTAAAAAGAAAATGACTATGGAAATGTTTTGATTATTCAGTGGAAATAGAAAGTGCTCATTGGACTATAACTTGATTTTGGAACTATTTTGAATTATTCAAAAAGGTTCTGGATACCATTTTGACATATCAGGATTGTTGGCAGACAAGTATATTCTTGGACCTGAAATTTATTCGGAACATGTCATTGTTCTGGACCTTAAAATATGACCTTTTCAGGATTATTTTGGATTCAGTTCATAATTATTTGTTACTCTTAGATTTTCTTTTTAGAACATTGATAAATAAATTGTTTGTTAAGTTTTACAAAACTTGTCAGTTTTTCTTATTTCTGTAACTTAGTTTATGACCATAGAGTTGTAACAGTTACTGATACAGGTGACAGCCCTCTACCCAACATGACTTTGTCCTAATATCACATGAAATCACACATGTATGCATGTGAACTGTGGATTATAATCCATGAAAGTTACCAACAGGCATCCATGCCAGAGAATAGTCATGTAGAGGAAAAGACTGAATTAAATTGGTAACCAACAAAATACCGCTCTTACCACTCTACTTGAAAGCCACGTCTTTGCAATTGTGACATGATAAATACAATGCATAGCACTTGTTTTTGGTATTATAAACTTCTTTTTATTTTAAAAGGAAATTACTCAACTTGTACTGTCTGTAAATCCACAAACACACTGGTTTCGTGCATGTGCACCAAGTTGCCGGTGGTTTTCAATTTCCACCAACACAAACTCTAACTCGGCCGTGCTAATTATTTGATCCTCAATAGCCATCGAGTAGAGTTATTAATTGTACTGAGACTGTTTTGTGCTGCCATGAAAAGTTCAGAAGAGACACGTATTTCAGAATGCAGCCATAATGAAATAATTTTACCAGCACCATCTGCGACACTGATTCCTATCGATATAGCCGCAATTCCACTGGGTGTAGCTATAATTGTCTATGTGGTTGCGATTCATACCACACTCAGAGCAAAGGTTGTTGCCGTGTCGATTCCACAAATAGCATGTTACACATTTTAAGTTTACCAGTTTGATCTTCAAAATTTACAAGCTCACCTGGGCCAATATCAGCAACAATTTGGCTGGTAAACTCGGCCAAATCTACCTTGTCGGAAAATCTGTTCAGATTTTCATCAGTACCATATCTAAATAAATAATTACATACATTTGGTATAATGTTAAGCAACCTTTAACGTAATTTAAATACGCATTTGCTGGGATGGTGAACGTTCAGGTGCATGCAATTCTTTAACAACATAACCACATATTGGACCATCCGACTGTGATTGCAACAGCAGAGTTGAATATAATGGTGGCTGTCAGTCAGGGCTATCACCATGGGTTCCTGCTAAACGGGTTAAATAATCAACAATTTTAAGTGGTTGTGCAAGCCAATACAAACCTAAATATAAAAGATGTTTGGGTGTTAGTATGTATGTTACCCAGTGCATTCTAGGTCCTGTTGTCAAATCTAGGTTGATGATGCCATTTTGCATTATTTGTGGAATCCTCGACGCATGTTCACCAGCATAAGACACCTTGAAAATGTTTGATTTTACCGTTGCAAGTAAATCAAAATTGGGTATAAAAGAAGTCTTTGCAAGTTGTACTGGGTAGTAGAAGACATCTGAGCGTATTCTGTAAGTTTTTCCTGGTGATCGAAGACCTTTACCTTCTCTTATTCATTTGTCGTTTATATTTCTACCTACAGCCTTTCTTAAAGACATTCCAGATGCTGTTCCGACTGTCCCGAGTGAAATCGGCTTTGCAACCACTTGAACTGCAGCTGCTAACAGCAATGAAATCCCGGCAATGAATGGAAATATTCCACTGAACTTTTGTATTTATTTATTTGGATATTTTACTGTCACCGAGGTGTTCTTTTCATTGGTCGCATTAAGCTCATCAAATTGTGTTTGAGTCAACCACAGGGGGGTAATTGCAGTCAACTTAGTAAGAGAAATCCTTAATTTGAGTCTGGGATCATGTTTTTATATTGTTTTGTTTGTTCTCGTAAACTCGTTTTCATTAAGACCAACCTTACCTTCATAATGGGCCTTAACTTCATGATGGGACATTATTATTAACAAATGCAACAGGTCTAATTACTCAATGTTCGAAAAGAGTGTCAATGACCCTCATTTGTAAACTCATTACCACCAACAACACAATCTTGTCAAAGTGGATCTTAACTTATCATTTGTAACCACTGTCACACGCTGCATGTCCAAGCGCTTGAATGTATGTGTCGACTACAGACCACCTAAACAATTCAAGTGCAGGGAAATTTGCATACCTATCATTGTTTTGATATGAACACAGATGACATGAACATGCAATATGTTTGTGAAGTCAAGTAACATTTTTCAGAGGGTTCCCAATAACCTTTTAACCGGCGAGAAGCTTCAGTTACTTTCAATTCGTCAAATATCATCTTGCTACAGGTTTGGTCATTATCTCGATTTATAGTTTGAAAGGCTAGGAATATGTGTTTTGGTATGAAGACAAGGATGGGTACTTATTTGCCTTGTAAACTGTCCCATAATATCAGTTACTTAATGCATGTATCTGGTGAGTGCGAGGAACTGCAATGTTGACATATCTCCAGACTTCACACGAAATCTTTAATGATCCTCCCAATCTGATAAAAATCAGATCTCCACTGCTATACGTGAAGATCTGACAGCGACCACTTCGGGGTCATGTTCTGGTAACCTATGTTATTACAATAATGCTAATGTTATCAGTCAATCAGATGAAGTCTTATATCTACGTGTTTGGAGACTGAGCAGTGTGGATGAAGAGCATCAATGTGTACTGAGTGATTTGATTCACTTTCAGATTTTTAAAAGCTGCATTTCCATTGGATACTTGAATGGTCACTTGAACATTACCACTAAGCGGTCATCGTCAAATCTTCAAGTAGGACAATAGAGATCTAATTTTAATTAGATTGATGAGCCTCCATGAAGATGTTCTTCACATTGCTTAAATCCATCATTGAAACTGTTCTTATTCAGGACTAAAGGTTCAGAACATACAATGTTAACAGGAGCACTTCATAGTTTAGATTGCTGATATGTATATAGTCGAGAATCTGCATTATCAGAGTTTCTATGAAAACATGATAGTTGGGCCAGCGGATCTCGTGGAATCATCACTGTATCTGGGCGAGTCCAATAATCATTGTGGTAATGTCAAGGTTGTCAAGAATAGCTTTGATTTCTTTTCTATCGATGGAATATTTTGCGCTGCTGAACAATTCCCGGATGCCGTTGTTAATAAATCCAACTGTGGTATTGACGGGATAATAATTACTGACGGCATTGTCTTATGTTAGTTATCCATCATTTTCCAAGAAAGGATCATATAGAAGAATAAACCCAAATGCATCATGCAGTTGGAAGTCTATTTTTTGGTACCTTGGGACTCCTAGCCAGGTGCAAATAATACCTACTATTCTATATTACCAAAACTGAGTTTACCCAAGTACTGTTTGATAGTCCCCATTGATCTGTGTTGCCACTCAACAGGATGCAACATGGACAAAATCGCCCATTCAGAACAGACCGGCAAAATGGTTCAAATGCCAACAAGAGGAAATGTGCACTTTATTTAGCACGCATCTTTCAAAAAGTCCATTCAGACAATGTATGGGTCCATTTTTCCAATGTCTCAAGAATCATTTTAAAGCTTTTGTAGATTTTGTCATTAACAGCCCTGGTGTTTTTACGGTTTAAGCTTATAAGTTGATCATCATAAAGCTATAAAGTTGTTATTTATAATCCATTCCTAACATGGTTATGTGTCTGATTCAAATGCACATGTAAGAAATGATATGCTTTAACTCCAGAGGTGCCTGTCTGATGTAATAATATTTTTAGACACAACTTTGAAAAAAGTCCCACCAGGTCTTTACCTGGCACGAATTCAATCTGAATATTGCCTAAAAGTTTTTAAGTTACCATGACGCTTGTGAAACTTATACATCTACTCGGGTACTTGTAATTGCTGTGCTTTTGAGGCAGCCTCAGTAACAACGGAATGTGCAATACAGCAATGGCGGTCTTGTTCATGAACATATGATGCAGCTTCGGCTGCAATACGACAATGGTTTTGTTCATCCACAACCACTAATGCAGTTTCAGCTATTGGAGGAATTTGGATATTTAATTGTACTGCAGTTTCTCTGTACGACGCGGTTTGGCTATAATATATTGTAATAGACCTGAGGGCTCTAAAGTTGTAATATTATGGATGGGGAGGATGTTTTGTTTTTTTTGTCATAAATTTAACATGTTGTTCATGTCAATGAATATATACAAACTGCTGAAAGAATGAATTTGAACACTATATGTAATATAAATGTATAGATCGCAACTTACCATGATATCTGTATTAAACTGTTCATGCTGTATGTTAAGTGTGATCGCCGGTCATGTGGTAAGAAATGTCATCGATTTCGACCTCGCACAATGTTAAATACTCACAAAAGCTTCTGGAATATTATTTTATATGAATTTCTCACACCCAGAAATATGTTTATTACACTTAAATTCACATCCAAATCATCATTTGAATAGCACTAAGCTCGATGACTCCAACATCTGACATCACGAAAATACGTCTGCAGGCAAGATGGCCGACACTAGATCACATGACCGGTTCCACACAGTAAATTTGTCAAGTTCACATTATTTATTACATTTCACTTGTTGATTGTAAATGCTGGCCTTCTTTTACACAAGTATAAGTATGTTTTGAATATTTAAGAGTGTATTCTTAATGTTTATGCTGGTCAGTATATTTTCAATGTTATCAGCGTTCATTGGTAGTTGCGTACTCTTCACCCAAGCTTAACGGTCTTGGTTACAGCTTCAAAGTACGTTGACGTTTGACGGACAAGATACAATACGTAATGTTTATATATTTGCTAATGACAGAGTGTAAACGGGCAAGTGATGATAGTTAAATTGAATATTAACCCTCAGTTTGTGTCGCTGGTTGTAGAGTATCTGTTCGGCACCATCTGACCTGTTCGGCGTCCCGGACAAGCAATGATTGGTTAAAATCACGTCACATGACTATTTTCCGAAGAGTATACATTTGGAGCGCAATTCGAAATTCGGCAGATAGCTGTCAACATTAGCGCCTCTATCAACATCTCTCCACCAAATAAAAAGAACACTGCATTGAGGTAGTTATAATTACAACTTTATTGAATGACATTAAGAAGCTCATAGATACTTATAAAAATAAGACAAGTCAATGAATTTTAACTTCTTTATTCTCAAAAACAGACTGGAATTACATACATAGTACAACAATAGGAATCAATTCAATTCAAACAAATTCAATTCACTGCTATTCATTCAAGCTTAATATGAAAGTAATATTGTGCCACATAAATAAGCAGCTGTCTCTCGCCACACTAAGAAATTAGGGCTAACTTTCAAAATACTTACTCCGTGGCTCGTCCATTTCTTGCTGAATAATTACGTTAAAGTTATGAAGGCCAGCATATTATAGCATTTGTGTATTGCATATGTTACACGTAACCAAACACATGCAATCATGTTTTAGTCATATTTCTTTTATTAAGCATCTTACCACAATTTCATAGTCAAGAATAAAAGATCCCGACTTTGACCATTTCTTTAAATTTATTATTACATTTAGACAAGTTAGAACATATCCCCCGTCCAATCTTTTACAATATGATATTGAAAATGTCAGTTTTTCTTGTGCCACTTGGTATTTGTATATTATTCTTAAACGCGACTTGTTTTACTCGTAATGCTGTCAATGCATTTGGTTGATCCTGGGCAACCAGTTGTGGCTGATCCGGGGGAAATTGTTGCACAACCAAATGTGATCCTAATAACGGAAGTCATTCAGTTTCTTGCATATGGTCTGGTATTCGTATCCAACACTCATGTGCGAGTTTCCTTATCTGAATCAGTTGGCATACTGGTATATAAAGGAAACTCTTTCTCTAATTGCAAATTCCATCAATAATTTTGTTTTAGTTTGTTCACTCTATCAGGATCATAAACTGCAATCGCTTCAACGCTGTCTATTACTTCATCAATATATATGTTTCCTCAACTGTCTTAACGTTACAGGGTACTTTTATTGACATATTATCTTAGCGAATCTTTGTCGGAGTGCACAATAATACTTACAAATAGATCGGTAAGGTCGGCAAAGCTGGGTATGTGAATTAACTCGGATGCCGTATTTAAGACACCTATACCAACATGTCATGCGAGGAAATGTAATTTACAGTATACGTAATTGCAAGTTCTGCTTTATAGTTAACGTTTTCCAAGACCAACACCTCTACAGTCATTACATACCAATGCCACTGAACTTTATATATTTACAAATTGTATTCTAACAGAAATGATCACCCATGTTTTCATAAAAATCATCATTTATGTTTCTAATTGTTCTTTGGGGTTTAATGCTAATTTTCTGCACATTATAGGATATAGTTAGCGACCAGATGAAGTGTCTGGGAAAACCCCGATAAGAACAGCCAACTCATGGGAATCTACTGGCAAGCTTTCTCACATACGCACAACGGCCAAGCCTGTGACTCGAACCCATGCAAAGGTGAGATGGCAGTGATCAGCAAAGGTGAGCCCTTTAGACCAGTCGGTCACCCTGGGCCCCTCATTTTTGGGGAATGATGGCGTACGTATCATCAGGCATATGTGCTCCTCAGCATATACATGTGGTCTTAACAATACTCGCAGTGGACACCATTTGATTGTATGGCCATTAGCTGTAAAATACACTGATGTGAAAGTAATTTGCAAACCTGGGGTAGTGCATTTTAAAAACATTTTTACACCAATCTTTATCAACTGAGGATCAATGTCAAACACAATTTTGTGTCTGAACATAATTTTCTTTAATTCAGTATCTGATCAAATCACTGCATGCTGATTAATATGATTACAATTATTATACCAATACGTAAATGACCACCGATTGTACAATTGCATCTGATGTTAAATGTCAGGCACTGCTTGTATATTGACACTAAAGTTTTTCTCTTTGCATGTGAATCTCTTTCCACAAAACTTGTAACACATTGCATCATTTACTTAGATTCTTCATTGTCAAAAATGTCTCATATTCATGTAAAGGTGTTGTTTCTTAATTCAATATTTTAATGCTAAAAACATCTCTAATTAATTCATTCTTGATGATCTTCACTCTTAGGTTACTATATTCATTTGATGTTTTCAATGTCATCACTATCATCATCATTGCAGTATGTATTCATTTTGGGTTGTCTAAATGTCAGCTACTTCAGTTTATTCCTGTACAATATCAAAGAAGAACTTTCCAGGATTCTTTTCTCCCAAGTCATGTTTACCGGTTCATCATTGCTGCTCCAAGACAATTTCTAAGTTGAATAAATTATCATTATGTCCAGGCTATGTCTTTAACAAGTCTCAGACTAATCTTTATGATACATTTAAGGGAAACAGCAATTTAATCTTTTTCTGTAACATTGTGCACAATTCACTGATCTGGTAAAATGAAGCCAGAATTTCATATGTCAATGCATTCTTTCAAAATACTATACATATCAATTACATGTCTTTCTGCCATTTATATATAGTGCAGTAATTGTTTAATATAAAAATATCCTCTGCTGCAGTTGGTATAAAATAATTTCAGACTAACTCTGCCACAGAAAATAAAATCATGGTAGTGGTGATCAATATTCCTATTTCTGCAGTTACACAAGAATTTGTAGTATAGCCACAATCAATAATATAGGTATGATTGAAAACTTCAGCTATGTGTGTAATGCAGTAGGGGTCACTTTCTTTACCACACTTGCACTGATGCAGATCCTGGTCATAATAAAAAATTGCTTATACAAATACGGTCATGGGAGTCTTCTTGACCATCGTCTTCTGAATAAGACTTTGTCAGACCCTTTGCATGTGCACTTGGGCTCAACTAATCTACTTATTTTGTTTGCTTCATGAGTCAATGATTGGTGGTAAGTCTAATGAAAGCACCGCTTTACATGGGAAAAGCACAGATGTGAAGGAATACAACCTTCCAATTGGAGATGTTATTGAGAAAGAAAACATGACCAAGATTGAAAGAAGGACATGTGAAAGAGCATGTCAATTTGTTTTCAATAAATAAATAAAAAATTTTCTCTTTTAAAACATCACTATATTTAATAATAAGAATAAGCTTCTCTAACTCAAAACATAAAACAAACATGCAATGTTTTAAACCTGAAAGTATTTACAAGGTTGACAAGTTTGGCTGAAATTAGTGTGTCACATTAATATAGCAGTTGCTGACGGACACAAGATGATGCACAATGAAGGGCAATAACAAAAGCATAAACAAAAGGTGTTAATGACGAAAGCTCACTTGGCTTTACAGCCAAGTAAAACAAGAGCTCCTTCAGGCAATGATACTCCGCTGGCCGAAATGAATTTCCAGGAACCAAAGACTGTTTTGTTTTAAACTGATGGTTGTGGAAACTATCTCTGATATTCTGGAGGAAAATGACAATTTTCAAAATGGCAACCATGGCAACCATAATGGATGCAACAGTGGGGCCATTTTTACGTTAAGTCTTCTGGTGAAAACCCTATGTTTACATGACTGTTCATTCAGGAAGAGTAGAGATACAATGTTTTTCAAGATGGTCATTGTAGCAATCATACTGTCTCTGCAGACTGACATCATTTAAGTCCAACGTTACATCACAGGGCTTGAACTTAAGTAACAAGACCAGGTAAAACCAAACAAGCATTCAAGTCTTCCAAAATATAAATTTACTTCTACCATGATAACATCACTGAATTTAACACAGTCATTAATCCAAATATTTTTTCTTCAAGTTCTCCCGTGAACATAGAATATCACTTAAGTCCTTGAAGGTTTCGCATAAACTGATAGAATTAGTTATATATTAAAATCCTTGAATAAATTCACATAATCTTCAAAGTACTAACTGTTTAAATTAAATATTATCTACTCTGCTATATCCAACGAAAATAGTATAAAAAAATCACAAGTTCCTTTTTGACTTTTACAAAGCGGGAATAACTGAAAAATATAATAAGTTGTGTATATTGTCATTAAATAGGAACTATATATGCACCAAAAATCAACAATATCTAATTCACGATAATTTCTCAAATAATTAAATTATATTCTTTCACAATACGTAAAATGCAAATAATCATAATGAATCAGTCTTGTTCTGACCTTCTTAACTTAATGAACCAATCAAATGCTATGGCATGCATGACAGCTCTCTACAGGGCAAATTCACTACTATTTCCATGTGGTGTTTGTGTAAACTCCATTCATTTTTTCATGGCATTCTTCACTGACTTAGTTGTTGATTTGACCTTAGCAACTGGCCTTGTAATGACTGAAATTCCTATGATGTACTGTACATGCACTTTACTACAGTGCTAACTAGTCACTGAATTAAAGAATTTAAAATATAACTGTCATAGGCTTAAATGACTTACATAAAAATTATATTATAATTTTAAAGATGATACAGAGAGCTGTAGCACCAATGAGACATCTTATGAAGTATTATGGATACAACCCATGCTGATATGTTCATCCATTTAGAAGTAGTAGTTATTACAAGATTTTTAAGCTGTCCACCATGGTGGCCATATTGTATGTCAGATCTGCCTCATTTTCTTTCTGGAAAAAATTGATAACAAAAGGAGGTCTTTTGGTGAAAATGCCGCTATGATATTCTGTTTGGATGAACAAGCAATAACAAGATTTTATGATGGCTGCCACAGTGACAATTGTGGATGTCACCTCCGCAATGTTTTCATTTATGACCGTTAAAATCCTTTTGGTGAAAACCAAATGTCTTATAACTATCCAATCTGAAGAATGCAAAAAAAAAAAAAAAAACAAAACAAACCTCAAGATGGCTACAATGGTAGCCATGCTATTGGAAGATTGGAACCGTTGTCATTTAGTTTCATATAGGCTTGATAATAAGTCATCTGGTGCAAACCACATGTCAAAATGGTTGTCCATTTATGAGATGACAGTAACAAGATTTCTGTGATGTCTGCCATAAATCGCATCTGATGTCAGATCAGCACCACAAACAAAATAAATAGTTGTTTGGTAAAAAACAATATTCTAATATGACCATCCACCCAGAAGTAGGAATAATAAGATTTTCAAGACTGCAGCCATACTGACTGTCAGATCGGCCCACTTTTCATTTAGGACTGACTATATATAGACATCATAAAAATCTTTGGTGAAAACCACAAGTTAATAGGACTTTCTGTTCAGGAAGAGTTGCAATAACAATGAATTGATCAGAGAGAAAATACATTATATGGATGACAATTCCAAGTCCAACTAGCCTGAGCAGGTGAAAATAGTTGGAAGGCAAGAGAAATCTTGGATGAATTGTTCAATGAATTGAGAAGTTTTGAAAAAAAAACTCTGATAACATTTACCCTTCATTATTTGTGCTAGGCTATGGGCTAACATATCTTAGAAATGCCCCGTCTCAACATATTGGCTAAACAAAACTAGAAATGTAACTCACATTCAGCTCCACATAAAAATACAATGCCTGCAAAGAATTGCTTAGGTGGTAACAGGATTCTTACATCTACAAGGACTGCAAGGAACTACAAAATTTACAATTCCTGCAATTGCAATCACTATGGTAAGTAAGGTAAATTTGAACATAATGAGCACATATTAAACACTGTTCTGGGTTTGCAAGCACTTTATACCTAGCCTAATAAGGCTAAACCAGAAATTTCGCTTTGTAATATACAGTTTTGACTGATAAATATTTCATTAAATAGCTTTAGTTTTGTCATTCATAATGCAATAACTTTTCCACTTAAAATCTATTTTAACAGAAAATATTGCAAAATGCTGTCTCTACTCAAATGTAGTTTTTTTTCTTCCCCAAATACTAAGCAATGACACTTAAGAAATAAAACAGGTCACTGTGTACACTTTTTCAAATATTTAATATATATGTGTGTATAGAAATGAATAGACTAAGTGCATTTCATGCCTGTAATGCAAAAGGTTAAGAGAAATGGAGTTAAACA